>CAUYQV010019717.1:0-41337 GCA_963574575.1 Galagoides demidoff | reverse complement strand
ATTGAATGGTAACTATGTACATTAATGCACTTCTGGGGTACAGTGTGGGGTTTTCACATGCAATCCGAAATACTTCCATCAAACTGATCAACACAGCCCCCATGTCATTTTCTCAGTATTGTTTTAAAACGTTCTGATTCTACTCTTAGAGAGATTCACTTGTACCCCTGCAAGATAAATCTCAAAAATGGTCCCTCCAATCCCCCTCCCTCCACCCATTCTCCCCTCCCTTCTCCCTCCCCTCTCCCCACATTCTTAGGCTATTTGGTTATAGCTTTCATATAAAAGGTATAAATTAGTTTCATAATAGGGGTGTGTACATTGGATACTTTTTCCTCCATTCAGCCAACACTTTTTAAGCCAGAAGAGGATTGGCCTCTTTCATTGACCTTCAACCTTCTAAAAAAAACAACTTTTAGCCCAGGACCCTGTATGCAGCTAAACTGAATTTCATTTGTGATGGATAAATCAAACACCTTACTGACATCCACATGTTGAGGAAATTTTCCATAACTAAACAAGCTCTTCAGGATATTCTCAGACCCATTTTCCATAAGGACCATCACACAGGTTTACCACCAAAGTAAACTCACCAGGAATTTATTGAACAAAGCCTAGCTTCCACAATGGTGAAAGGATTAAAAATATGCACTAGACCTTTGGAAAAAAAGATGGCCCAAACACTACCATACTTATCAATTCTCTCAATTAATGTGAATGACTTAAATTTTTCTCTAAAGAGGCATAGGTTGGCTGACTGGATACAAAATCTCAGACCAGGTATCTATTGATAGAAGAGACTTATCTTACTTTAAAGGATAAAACAATACTCAAGGTGAAAAGATAGACATCTATAATACAGGCAAACAGAAATCAGAAAAAAGCAGGAGTTACAATTTTATTTGTAGATACAATCGGATTTAAACCAACAAAGATAAGGGAAAACAAGGATGAACACTACATATTTGTCAAGGGAAACACTCAACATGTAGAGATTCTAATAATTAACATTTATGTGCCCTATCTGAATGTTCCTCAATGAGTATGAACAATTTAATATCTCCCTGCACTATAATAGTTGGAGATTTTAACACCCCTTTGGCATTTCTGGATAGATCCTCCAAGAAGAAACTAAACAAAAAAATAATTAACTTAAACTTGACCCTAGAACAAATGGACTTAACAGAACATCTACAGAACATTTTATGCTAATAAAACTGAGTAAAGATTCTTTTCATCAGCCAAAATCCAATTTTTGACCATCCTCCAAAATTGATCATATCTCAGGACACAAGTCTAACCTCAACAAATTTAAAAGAATAGAAATTATTCCTCATATCTTCTCAGACCATCACAGAATAAAAACTGAACCCAATAGCAACAGAAATCTTTATACTCAAAGTTATGGAAGCTAAATAACCTTAGGCTGAATGATAGCTTGGTCAAAGATGAGATTAAGAAGAAATAACCACATTTTTGGAACAAAATAATAATGAAGACACAAACTATCAAAAACTGCAAAGGCAGTTCTAAGAGGGAAATCTATAGCATTAGAAGCCTTCATCAAGAAAACAGAAAGAGAGTAAGTCAACAACCTAATGGGACATCTCAAGCAACTGGAAAAGGAAAAACAGTCCAAATCCAAACCCAGAAGAAGAAAAGAAATAGCCAAAATTAGAGCAGAATTAAATGAAATTGAAAACAAAAGATCATTCAGAAGAACAACAAAACAAAAAGTTCTTTGGGAAGATTAATAAAGTTGATAAACCTTTAGCTAGCCTAACCAGAAATAGAAAAGTAAAATCCCTAATAACTTCAATCAGAAATGGTAAAGGGGAAATAACAATAGATACCACAGAAATTCAAAAAATCCTCAATAATTATTACAAAAAACTATTCTCAGAAATATGAAAATCTGGAGGAAATGGAGCAATACCTGGAGGTATGCCATCTTCCTAGATGCAACCAGAAAGAATTAGAAGTTTTGAATAGACCTATATCAAGCATGGAAATAGCATCAACTATACAAAATCTCCCAAAAAAGAAAAGTCTGGGGTTAGATGGTTTCACATCTGAAAACATCATTCTATCAAACACTCAAAGAAGAATTAGTATCTATACTACATAATATTTTCCAAAACAGAAAAGGAAGGAATCCTCCCCAACACATTCTACAAAGCAAATATCACCTTAATCCCCAAATCAGGAAAGGACCCAACAAAGAAAAAAAACTATACACTGATATCATTAATGAATATCAATACAAAAATATTCAATAAAATCCTAGCAAACAGAATTCAATGACACATCAAAAATAATTATACACCATGCTCAAGTTGGTTTTATCCCAGGGTTACAAGGTTGGTTCAACATACATAAATTCATAAATATAATACACTACATAAATAAAATAAAAAACAAAGTCCATATGATTTTATCATATAATGCAGAAAAGACTTTTGATAATATGCAACATCATTTCATGATTAGAACACTTAAGAAGATAGGCTTAGATGGGGGCATTTCTTAAAATGATAGAGGCCATATACAGCAAACCCACAGCAAGTATCATATTGAATGGAGTAAAATTGAAAACATTTCCACTCAGACCTGGAACTAGACAAGGATGCTCATTGTCACTAGTCCTATTCAACATACTACTGGAAGTACTAGCCATCACAGTCAGGCAAGAGAAGGGGATTAAGTCTACTTAAATGGGGTCAAAGGAGGTCAAACTCTATCTCTTTGCAAATGACATGATCTTATACCTGGAAAACCCCAGGGATTAAACTACAAAGCTCTTAGAAGTGATCAAGGAATATAACAGGGTCTTGGGATACAAAATCAATAGCTTTTTCCCCCCTGTATTTTATTATTTTATTGAGCCCTCTTTAAAATTTCTTGTCTTAATTTCCTTAAAATTCTAGGTATACAAAAATATTGCTTGTAAATTTATCTTATTTTTTTCTAATGCTAACCTTTCTTTTATTGCTTAAATCTTCTTCAAATCAGCCAAAATTTCAAAAACAGCATAAAATGAAAACACTGAATATAATTTGGGTGTTGGCCATGCCATGCTTAATTGACTCTAAATTTGGTTCCTTTAAATTTGATATCTCTTTATCTTTTTATCATCATCATTATTTATTTATTAATTAATTATTTTTTACTGTGCTTTGAACTTCTTTTGAAAAATTTTTTTAAAAAAATTTATTGTTGGGGATTCATTTAGGGTACAAGAAACCAGTTTTCACTGATTGCATTTGTTAGGTAAAGTCCCTCTTACAACCATGTCTTGCCCCTAAAAGGTGTGGCACACACCAAGGCCCCACCCCCCTCCTTCTGTCACTATCTCTGCTAATCCCTTCCCCACTCCTCCCTCTTTCTTTCTCTCTCTGCTCACCCCCTCCCCTCATATCAAAATTGAGTACAAAGGATTCACGCTTCTCCATTCTTGTGATGCTTTACTAAGAATAATGTGTTCCACTTCCATCCAGGTAAATACAAAGGCTGTAAAGTCTCCATTTTTTTAATGGCTGAATAGTAGTCCATGGTATACATATACCACAGCTTGTTAATCCATTCCTAGGTTGGTGGGCATTAAGGCTGTTTCCACATTTTGGCGATTGTACATTGAGCTGCAATAAACAGTCTAATGCAAGTGTCCTTATGATAAAAGGATGTTTTTTTCCTTCTGGGTAGATGCCCAGTAATGGGATTGCAGGATCAAAGGGAATGTCTAGCTTGATTTCTTTAGAGTTCTCCATACTTCCTTCCAAAAAGTTTATATTAGTTTGCAGTCCCACCAGCAGTGTCAAAGTGTTCCCTTCTCTCCACATCCATGCCAGCATCTGCAGTTTTGATATAAATCAGTAGCTTTTATATATACCAACAGTAGTCAAGCCAAAAATATAGTCAAGGACTCTATTCCTTTTACAGTAATGCCAAAGAAGATGAAACACCTGGGAATTTATCTGACAAAGGACATGAAAGATTTCTATGAAGAGAATTATGAAACCCTGTGAAAAGAAATAGCAAAAGATGTTAATGAATGAAAAAACATACCATGCTCACAGGAAGAATCAACATTATTAAATGTCCATACTACCTAAAGCAATGTACAGATTTAAAGCAATCTCTATCAAAGTACCAATGTCATATTTTAAAGAACTCAAAAGAATAGTACTTCATTTTATATGGAATCAGAAAAAACCCCGAATAGCCAATATATTACTTAGAAATAGAAACAAATAAGGAGCCATCATGTTACCATACTTCAGGTTATACTACCAATTTATAGTGATCAAAACAGCATGGTACTAGCAAAAAAAAGGAAAGAAAGAAAGATATATGGAATAGAATAGAGAATATAGAGATGAACCCAGCCACATATTATTATTTGATCTTTGATAAGCCTAACAAAGAATACGCATTGGGGAAAAGAATTCATATTTTACAAATGGTGCTGGGAGAACTGGTTCGTGACTTATAGAAGACTGAAACTGGACCCATACCTCTCACCACTATCAAAAATTGATTCTCACTGGATAAAAGATTTAAATTTAAGATATGAAACTATAAAAATACTAGAAGAGAGTTCAGGCAAAATGCTTGAAGATATTGGCCTGGGAAAATATTTTATGAAGAGGACACCCCTGCCAACTGAAGCAACACCAAAAATATAATACTGAAATTTGATCAAGCTAAAAAGCTTATGCACAGTTAAGACACTACAAGTAATGCAGATAGACAACCTTCAGAATGGGAGATTTTTGCTGGTTATGATTCTGACAAAGGTCTGATAACTAGAATCTACAAAGAACTCAAATTAATTAATAAGAAAAGAACAAACAACCCTCTTTCTTTGTGGGCAAGAGACTTGAACAGAAATTTCTCTGAAAGTGACAGGCAAATGGCCTACAAACACATGAAAAAATTCTCATTGTCTTTAATCATCAGAGAACCACAAATCAAAACTATGTTGAGATACCACCTGACTCCTGTAAGATTAGCCCACATCACAAAATCCCCAAACTGCAGGTGTTGGCATGGGTGTGGAGAGAAGGGAACACTTCTACAATGCTGGTGGGACTGCAATCTAATATAGCCTTTTTGGAAAGTATGAAGAATTCTCAAGGAACTAAAAGTTGACCTACCATTTGATCCTGCAATTCCATTACTAGGTATCTACCCAGATGAACAAAAATCAGTTTACAACAAAGACATTTGCACCAGAATATTTATTGCAGCCCAATTCATAATTGCCAAGTTGTGGAGACAGCCCAAATGCCCATCAACCCAAGAATGACTAACAAATTGTGGTATGTGTATACCATGTAATACTATGCAGCCATAAAAAAGATGGAGACTTTACATCTTTTATGCTTGCATGGATGGAGTTGGAACATACTCTTCTTAGTAAAGTATGTCAATAATGGAAAAAAAGAGTATCCAATATACTCAATACCATTATGAAACCAATATATAATCACCTATACATTCATACGAATGATGAAACACAAATATAATCTAGGGAGGAGGAGGAGAGAGGAGGGAGGAAGGAGGGGACAGGGAAGAATGAGCAGAGGGAGGACATTTGGTGGGATCTCGCCTAATGTGCACAATGCAAGGGTACATATCAAAACAACTAAGAGTAAATTATAAATGTCTTACCACATAAAAGAAGTAAGTGAGGTGATGGTTACGTTAATCAGTTTGATTTAAGCATTCCACATTGTATATCAAATCATTAGACTGTGCCCCATAAATGTATACAGTTATGATTTAATAAAAAATTAAATTAAAAAATAAAAATACTAATCTAAAAAAAATACAGACATACACAAACAATAATTAAAAAGAGCACTGTCCTCTACAAAATAAAAAGTACAAAAAACATAAACAGACATTTTCTAGAAAAGGAAATGTGAGTGTTCAAAAAATGTGCAAATATGCTTTAACTTATTAGGAATTAGGAAAATAAAAATTTCCAAATTGGATTGCTTAAAATTAATATTTCTGGTCAGTGATGTGTATCAACAAGAATTCTGTATACTATTAGTGGGTGCGAAAATTAGTATACTTCCTTGGAAAACAATTTTGCACTGTCTTGGAGAGATCATACTCTGTGTAGCCCAGTCAAATCTGTGCCCAGGTTTCCACCATAAAGAAAGTCTTGCACTTAAGTGCCCTAGACTCAGACATAATAAACATGGGATGATTGTTCTCAGTAGCAAAAAACTGGAAACAACTCAAATGTGACCATAGCTGGGGAACAGTTTAAGAAAAAGAAACTTCTTTCTTCTTTTGTATCTGTAAATTGGAATATATAGAAATATATAGAAATTAAAACAAATGATCTATGGTTTCGAATAAAAACTTGGATGGTTTTTAGAAAGAGAGAAAAAGTTTACTTCAATAGTTTACATACGATGTGTCATACAGAAGTTATAAAAACTCCCAGCTGGAGACTTTTCTGGGAAGAAAGTGAAAGGAAGGAAAATGTAATTTCTGAGGAAAGTCTGGGGCCCGAGCTTGTTTTTTCATACCAGAAGGCAGATTTCAATGTTTTTTTTTCTTGTTGTTGTTGTTATTGGTTAAAGGTTTTATTTTTATTTTTTTATTAAATCATAGCTGTGTATATTAATGCAATCATGGGGTACAGTGTGCTGGTTTTATATACAATTTGAAATATTTTCATCAAACTGGTTAACATAGCCTTCATGGCATTTTCTTAGTTATTGTGTTAAGACACAATTTCAATGTTTTGAATGGTTAGAGGCCTGGTTGATAAATGCATCACATGAACTGAGCTTTGAAGATCTGTTAAGTGAGTTTTTTTCTTTTTCTTTGCAGTTGTTGGCTGGGGCCAGGTTTGAACCCGCCACCTCCGGTATATGGGGCCAGCACCCTACTCCTTTGAGCCACAGGCACCACACAGTTAAGTGAGTTTTATGTGTTACTTGGGAGAAACTCTGTCAATATGTCTCAGGCTGATCAGTGAGTTTTTACCTGAAAATTAAACGAACTCTGTGCCTAGAACCCACTTAACAAGAGAGAAAACAAAGTCAACAGAGATGTATGAGAAGCAAGCTTTTTAGACTTTCTATGAAAATGAAACCTGGGACATTGCATTAGGTCCACCACTGAAATGTTAACGTGCCTCCAGCCCTGCTGAGATCAAAGTTTGTTAGTCTGAATGGACAATGGCAACTGTGCTCAATGTGTTCAAAGTGGAGAAGTGTGTGTGTGTGTGTGTGTGTGTGTGTGTGGAGAGGGAGAGAGAGAATGGAGATGGGATTTTCTAGGTTTCAAACCTTGATCAATAAGTCAATGATATATTGGTCCCTAGTTCTAAAATTTCCTCCCTTAGAGCTATTTTTTGTTTGTTTGTTTGTTTGTTGTGGAAATAGTTTCTATTTTTATTCAATCCTGGGACATCGAAAATTCATTACACATAGCTGTCTGCCATTTTCTCTCTGGATAAAAAGATTAGGCTTGTGGATTTTACTCTGCTGCTTCCTCCCGATTGAGTCATCTCTGGCACCTGCTTGTGCCTTAGAAGTAGAGAAGAGTGAGGAGTGTGATCGTGTCCCTCGAATCTCAGGAGGCTCAGCTCCGTGCCCAGGAGCTGTAGGCACAGAATACGTGCACATTCCCCGCCTTGCTGGGCTTTTTGGGGTTTCAATTCCAGTCTGGGAAGTTGACCATAGCCTAGGAAATGTGCGAAGGATGTTTGTGATTACAGCAACTGGCATCCTCACTGAGCTACCACCACTCAAGGCATCAAAGATTTGATGCAGAGAACTCAGCCAAGAGGAAGTGGGCAGAAGCAGAACCCCATTATCCCTGTGGCCTGGGGCTGTGTACCTTGCTCTAGTATATGAAATACAATTCACGTACCTTCGGGAACATGACCAACTATGTGGACATACTTGCCTCATGTTCATGCAATCGGAGAAGTCTGCCTGGGTACTTGGTAATTAAACAGCTCTTAAATCTTTCTGCAATCAGATCATTTCATTAGGACATTCCAGTTTGTTTTTCACGAGTAATTAGCAACTATCTGATGGGTAGCTTTTCTGTGATAGCTGAATTCCAATTTTTTTAATAAAATACTTCCACTTATGTTTTTTCAAATAAATCATTAATTTCATCTATCTTTTAAAATTTGACAAGGGCTATATTTCCCATCACTGGTTTATTCCATATAATTCAGGTTGAATTCCTTTAAAAGACAAAGAAGTTTCTTTTTCTAAAAAAAAAAAAAAAAAAGCCAAAAGACTATGGCAGTTGGAGGAACGGCAGTGATCACGTATTCTGCTGAAAAGAACTGGATTCTCGTTTCAGACCATCAGAAAAGCTAAGTCTGCTCCACAGTGGGGATCAGGAGGTCTGACCCTGATTGCAGAACTGTCCCTGATTACAGAATCTTGGGTTGTGTCTCCCATTTCATCCTTCCAGACCATTCCAGAAGACCTGTAAGATCCCATTTGGGAAATCACTAGCAGTTCTTAGAAGGGAAAGAAGGAGGATTGTTGGTTGGAATAAAAACAGTTCCAGAAAGCAGGGTTCTTAACTCGTGGACAACAATCTGCAGAAGGCTTCAAGAAGCCGACTAGAGGCAGCGTGCAGAGAAGATGAGAGGGGCCTCCTCTGGGAAGAAGACAGCTGGTCTGCAGCAGAATAGTCTTGAGCCAGCTCTCCCAGCAAGATGCGGGTTCTCTCTGCACACCCCCTTCAGGATCTGTGAGGAAGGCAAGAAAGAACAAACAGAAGACTCCTGCCAATGGAGATGGCGGCAGGACAGGGAGGCACCTCAGCCCCCACGGAAGAACAGGGCCTGGGCGGATCCATCTATTGAAAGTGAAAAGGCATTTGAGAAAAGAATGGAAGTTAAAGTGAAGATTACTGAAGAATTAAAACCATGGCTTGTTGACTTAGTTACCAGGCAGAAGCAGCTTTTCCAGCTGCCTGCGAAGGAGAACGTGGATGCAGTTCTTGTAGAGCGTACGAGTTGTAAGCAGTGGCAGGGCGATGTTGATAGGAATATGCAGTTAATGAAGTTGTGGGAGGAATAAAAGAATATTTCAGCGTAATGTTGGGCACTCAGCTGCTCTACAAGCTTGAGAGGCCCCAGTATGCTGAAATCCTCACCCTGATGCACCCACGTCCCAGGTCTATGCAACACCACACCTACTGAGATTATCTGTAAGGATCGGAGCAATGTTGGCCTGTATGCCTCTTGATGAGCAAAGTCTTGCATTGTTGTTGGGCCATTTGCATGATTTCCTAAAATATCTGGCAAAGAATTCTGCATCTCTGTTTACTGCCCGTGATTACAAAGTGGCTTCTGCTGAGAACCACTGCAAAGTCCTGGGAAGGTTTACTGACCACTCACTGTCCTGAGTCTGGTGTCCGCAAACACTTTTTGTCCTTAGTCCTTTTATTGTGTAATTGATGTTCTTTAAAATTATTAATGTATGAACAGGGCTTTTGTTTCAGTTTGTTGTCTGTTCTGTTTTAAACAGAAAATAATAGGAGTGAAGCTTCTTTTCTTGTTTCAAAGTTGCTACCAGCGTATGCAGTACTTAGACAAAGATGAAACATTTGGGAAACATTTTATTGCCTAGTTGACAACATTGCTTGAATGCTGGTGGTTCTATCCCTTTGACACTACATAGTTTTCTAATATGGGCTATTGCTATGTGGAAAAAAAACCCCTGATTCCTACTTGATGTACATACCTGAAAACTCGTGCATCTGTGCTCTTATTTTCTTTTATGGTGCTTGAATTAAAACAGCCCATCTGCACAGTCCCTCAGGTATTCTATCTTTGCTCAAAATGTGGAAGGAGGGTGATTTGTTTCCTGGTTTTCGTATTTGAGTCTAATGCACATTCTAACATGACAGAGGCGATACATTATTGTGTAGCCACAGTTTTCTGGAGATGTTGATATTTTAGGAATTGTATTTCAGATCTTAAGTAAAATTTGTTTCTAAATTTCAAAGCAAAATAAAAAAAAATAGCCAAAATGTTCAATTAGCCATCTGTACTTTTTCACTGAAATATTCCTGGAAAAAAAATAAACAAAAGTGTTGTCCCTTTCTTTTCCTGTCTAGTTTTTTCAAAGTATCTAGTAAATAGGTATGTTGACATTTTAGGATTCCAGAATTTATATATGGAAATAGATTTTCAAAGTAAGTTAAATATTTCTCCCCAGAGAACTTAGAAGCAATAATTTCCTATGTAAGTTCACTTCCCTCCAATGTGCCCCAAATGAAGAAGTTTTGAATCTGAAAGACACTTCATCTGTCCTTTAACATGTGGACCAGTTTCACCATTTTAACTGATAATGAAGAGCAATGAGCATGAAATACTCAAGCAGAAAGCCCAGGCCCAACCTCTCAAAATTATTAAAGAAAGAAAAACCTCTGGTTGTATTTTTCATCTCTGTAATTTTGATCTTTCATATAAGAGTTGCCATGGAGCTTGAGAAGAATACAGATCATTATTTCAGAAAGAAACCCCATAGATAGACTCTCAGCACTGAACGAAATGGATTTAAAAATAATTTTTCAAGGTATGGCTAAAGAGATTTGTCTACAAAATGTAATGCATACGACTCTGAGACAATAGAGTTGCATGTATATTATAAAATGTGAGGAACTTTTCTTGATGGTATATATTATTATCTTCTATTCTATTGATAAGCACATTTGGTTTTGGATAACATTTCTATTTGAGTATAGTGTCAAAGTACTTTGACCTTGCACATGGCAAAAGTCTATTTCTTTTATCTCCAGTTATGATTATTTTTTTGTGAGGGCAAAGACAATATAAATTTCTGTCAAACACGAGTGGGACTCGGACTGCTATTGCTGCTGCATTAGCTGGAGGGTACGGTCTAGTGGGTATTAGTTTCCAGCCCTGGGGCTCATCTGCCCAGCTAGTGATAGTGTTACACCCAGCTGGATATGGTTTATGAACCACTGTATTTATCTGCATAAGTACTCTGCACTTAGCATTCTTGTTTTATTTAAAATCCAGGAGCAAACATAGTGTGCTTGTACATAAAATGAAGTTTAGGGCGTTAAATAGATTAATCAGAGAACTGTCAGAAGTCCCCATGACTTGGGAACCATGAATTGAACGTACAGAAATTTCATTTTGTTTGGATATAGAAGTTTACCAGGGGAATGTGCAAGATTCTGTGGCTCAGGCTCATCACTGAGAATATGCTACAATCTCAAAAGTGTCTGTAGAATTTAACAACCAGCTTATTAAGATTGATTTACCTTTCCTGACTTGACAGATGCTGATAATTTAACCTGTAATTGATACTTAATAAGTCACTAGAGTATTGCTATTTATAAAATTTCCAATATTAAAATCTCGCACATAGAAAGTACTTTTAATGTAATTGTATTAAATGTATTTTTGTTATTTATCTAATTTTAGCAAATATTTCTCCTTGAATTTCACCATTTATTAGTATTTTTCTACTGCCCATATTCCTGTCAGTTTATTTTTATATTGGAGATTTGAGTCTTACAAAAAAGTTTACCAATTTGGGAAAAAAAAAAAAAAAGAGATTTATCTCAGAACCTTGGCATGTCCCATATAGAAGTCATCTGATGCCTGAGAATCAACATGTATTTTTTTCCTCTTTTTAGTATTTTTTGGCATGTGGCGAATCCCATGATTAAGGCAGGCCCCGACACCTCTGATCCTGCACAGCCTCCTCTCCCCTGGACTCTGCTGTATCTGTGGAAATTCCAGATGTGTGCTACAGTCGCCTCACTTTGGGGATTGAAAAACTACAAATACTCTGTTGTTTCCATCTTCTGTTTTGCTTTCCTCCCAAGGTCTGGCTGATCTACACACACGTCCTCAATGTATTAAAGGTTCATTTTATTTCTGCTGTTGATGTTGGTATCTTTCCTTCCTCCCAGCTGACACATCCCCCTCTCAATCCCTTCCTGATTAGCACTGCCCTTTGGAAGCAGTGGGCTTTTCTCTAAGAGAACAATTTTCAAGTGACTCATGGCACCACATGTTCTATTTTGAGGCAGGGTAGGCTGGGCCATGCAGGGATAGGGTTGGGGCAGGCTGTTGGAAGGAATAAAGGAACTTTTGGTTGCTAAGCAACTCATGAGTGTGCTCAGAGTTCGCAGATGCCATCCCACGTGACATGTGACCAGAGACTAGGAGTGTAGTCAGGCATAATGACAATGATTTATTAGCTTAAAAAAAAAAAAAAAAAAGAACCCTGGAATTGTTCTTGGTAAGAAATAGCATGTTCTTTTTTCTATTTCCTTATCTAAAACCCACAGTTATCAACAGAGAGAACAAGTGCTACAAAACTCACATGTTCAGGAAATTAGGAATTGGCTAACCTGCAAAGCATGGCCTTTGAAGAGTGAGGCCAGACATGGTGAACCTTGGGCCAAATGGAGCAAAACTGCTGAAAGGCACTGCAGTCAGCTCCAGATTATAAGTAAATTGCAGCAACTACCATTTGGAGAAGGCAGACAGGCCAGAGGAAAACTGGGAACATCCTTGTGGAGTGAGGTGCAGAAGGGCGGGGGATGAGTCAAAGTCCCCTACGGAGAAAAGCAGACAGGACAGTTCTGGAGGACTAAGGGCATTTTCTTAACTATTTGAAAACGAGCCTCCTTACAATGAGAAATAGTCTAGAGATAAGGCAGGACAGAAAAGGAAGAACAATACCAAAGGTTTATATCTATTGACCTCTATGTGCACCTGCAGCACGGGAAGCCACAGAGATGTCTCTGTGTGACACACTCAGTCCACAGTGTGAACACCGTTACACTGGCAGAGAGACAGACCTAGTCACAGGACAGGACGCAGCAGGGGAGGTACATTGGGCAGCACGGATGCCTGTGCACCTGCAGAAAGGAAGAAGGAAAAATTCAGATCATTGGCTCACTTGAACCTTCCCTCCTCCAAGTCCCCCACCTGGGGCTGCAGTGAATAGCAAAACTATGTGGAATGGTCTCAGTTACACTGAGAAGAAAGGACCCACATGGACGATCAGCAGAGATATTAACTGGAAAAAAATAATTAGCAATAAGCATCATAAATGAATAGCAGACAAAGAATGCTTATGACAATTATTCTACAAAACAGAAAAGCAAATTTAGAAAAAGACATTTTCTCTGCCAGAAAAATATTTTCCATAAATAAAGAAAAGCAGTTTAAAGTGTAATGGTATAAAAGAATTCTTTAAAGAGATGATATTGATAAAAATAAGAAAAGCCAATGTAAATGTTCAAAACAAAGTTGGCAGGCCATAACAAAACTGAAATTCAACACTAAAGCTCCCACAGAAATAAACAGCTACAGTCACGGTGGGGACAAAAATGAAGTATTGGTGAAAACGAAGTCAGGGTTATGGAGGGTAAATTGGAAAACACCATGAGAAAGACATAAAAGCGCTGTGAGAAAAGGGGAACCAGAGAGACACAAAGAGCTCCTCAGGAGCACAGCGGCGTTCCTGAACAGAGAAGAGAGAAAACTAAAAACATTCAATGATATAAACGAAGTAAACACTTTTAAAATAAAGAACTAAATCCGTACATTGACAGTATTTTAAGAAAAACTATAGAGAATGGAACATATCCTTGTAAAGTAGTGAATCTTCTGTGTTGACAGTAACACAGAAGAAGTCCCTGCGGACATGACGGGAGGGGAAGTTACGTCCGATGGGCTCATCCTCACGGAACACCGAGTCCTGCACAGTGGTCCGCCCAGAGCACCACAGTGTCCGTGGGTCCCCAAGGGAGAAAGTGGTGTGGCCCAGGGATAATATCCCACGTATATCACCGTGTAGATGCTACTACTGACGGATGAGGGCAACAGATCTGCTCCACTGGCTAACACGTGGTAAACGCAAAGACTACAGGACCTCTAGGAAAGAAAATCCTTGAGGATCTGATAGAATACATCCACACAAGGAACGAAATGAAATAAAGGAGTGAAAACTGAAAAGGAGCTGGAGCATGGCTGTGGGCACCGCGACCGCTGTGGGTCAAACAACCGTGGAGCTTATCAGCACACAACACAGAACATGAGGTTATGTTATAAGTGTATATTATGTGAAAAATAGTTATCAGGAGCATTAAGAATATTTTGTGGCTAAAGTGGCTGATGATGTAAGTGCTTTGCCTTCTCCCGTTTGTTGTGGGGAGTATGAAAACGTTGTCTAAATTGAATAAACTGTCACAGAGTGACTCAGGAAAAATACCTAATTCTATTTTTTTAATTTCTAAAAAGAAAAGAATTCATAAAATGCTACTAGTAAAACAAGAAAAAAAATTACCAATAGGTTTCAAGTTAACCACGAATCTCCCAAATCAGCATAATGATAAACCCACCCAGAAGTACATGAGACACACAAAAAAGAACACATTGCAAGTACAGTAAGGAAAAGGAGGTAATGAAATAAATAAAATCAATTTATATTATAAAATAAATTTAGAGCACTAAAGCCAAAGTATTATATTATAAATGCAAGTAAAAGATGGACAGAAAGACTCTCAGAAGGTTTCAGGAGGTGTAAACTTCAGGATATCTATAAGACATACGTTGGAAAAAAGGGCTAAAATAAGTTAGTCAAAGGCAAGCAAAATAAAGTTGGGGTAATGATATTTAGATAAGGTTGAAATAAAAAATTAAATAATTCCTAATAGGAGTGCTTAAAATAATGTGTACACACCCAAATGAGTATCTAATGTTCACTTATTTTCTTCCTACTAAAGAACAGAACATTTGAAAGTACAAAACTGCAGAAAATACACAAAGACCTCGACCTGTCCTTTAGAATATTTAATTTATTTGTTTTATCCCATAAAAGGTTAAGTAGTCAAAAATTAAACAAGGCTATGAATCCAAATAGCGTAATTATTAAGGTTGAACACATATACAAGCTTGTCCAACTTTAATACTAAAATTAGAGAATTAACTTCCTTTTCTAATGTCATTTAATTTTAACAAAACCACCATACATGGGGCCCAAAGGAATCTAAGTAAACAAGACAGACGGAAAAAAACCCCAGGTAAAAAGTTTGCAATCTCAATTAAAAATTGAGATGTAAGGTTTAAGTGGTCTGAGGCTGATTTCCTATGACCTAACAGTCCAGGAGAGGGATTGGCCTTCCGAAAAGATCCATGGAACCTAGAATTAACCCAGTGCCTACTCAATCAATTCTGGACAACAACAGGACAACCACAGGACAATTCTGGACAACCAGAACCTGTTCTCAGTTGTGCCAGGAGATAGGCCTGGGTTTCCCTGAGCACGAATGCTCCTGAGGCAAAAGCAGTTTCGGCCTTTGGAAGACTTTTGGTAAAGAAAGGACATCATCTGAGTTACTTTCTAAAAATACCAATTTGGTTGCTCCTTCAGAATAGACCAAAGAGGGGGCTAGGATAAGAATAGGAAAATCAATTTATTGAAAAAAATTACTACTATCAGGAAATAAATAGCTCTTACTTATATAAAAGGAGAAGTCTGTAATTCACTCACTCCCTTTACATGGTGGGGAGGATGGGGGTGAGGGCACACTCTTGGAAAAGATGGAAGCCAATGTCCCAGTTAGTTCTCTTACAGTCATGATAATGTCCAAGACTAAGCAGTTAGTGCTAGCAGGACTGTCCTTCCGGTTGGAGTGCTTTCACCTGGTTTCCGGCAATGCTTGCAGTAAATAAACCTGGCATTTATGGATTTATGGGGCATGGCCTCCATAAAATGTGCTATGTATGCTATTTTTCATGAACAAAATCTTTCCATCTATGAAAATCAGTTACTAAAGGCCTCACTTTAAAGCCATCTGCTACCTTGGAGTACAGTTGAAGTGATTCTGAGGACAAAAAGAAGGGCCAGTGAATCTCAAGGTTCACAAGAGGACATGGAGTGGGAGTTCTAGGACATCTCTTGTCTGTACTCTTCTTGATACTGAATAACACCTTTGATTTAGTGGCTTAATTTGATTACCTAGACCTTAGGGTCACCTAAGCACTGATCCAGGTGAGAGAAGATGGTGGCTTGGGCCAAGGTCGTAGGAGCAACTTCCCAAGGTGTTGGGAAGTGGTGGGACTTGGGATCTATTCAAAGGCAGGGCTAACAGAATTTCCAGAGGAATTGAAAGAGGGCTGTAAAAGAATGCAAAGAATCAAGGATGATTTCAAAATATTTTGCCTGGGCACTAGAAATAACATGCTTATTATTATCACAAAAAGTAAAGGATGACAGATTTGGGGAAAAGTAAGAGTTCCCATTGGGCACATTGAGTTTGAGGTGCTCAGAAACTGCCCCATGGAGCTGTGTGGACAGGTGGCTATAGAAGCCTGGAGTTCAGGGAAGAGCTTCAGGATAGTCACAGAAACCCGGGAGCCTCAGCATATAACGTTTGTAAAACCATGGGACTAGAGCACAGTCCCATGAGCATAGACAGAAACAGAAGGGGTCAAGGAAGGAGGCCTGGGGCATTCACGTTGAAGGGTCAGAGAGAAGTGGAGGCCAACACGGCACTGGGGCAGGCGGCCAGTGTGGCAGGAGAAATTCCAGGGGGTCACTGATGGCCTCATGTGCTCATAGGTCAGATAAGGTGACGGGTGAGTAAAGGAGCGATTTCACTCCTTGACATGGGTGGCATTTAAGATGTGTAAGGAGAGAAATAAGGACACGAGAAGACTATAGTTTCTGATATGGGAATCTTGTGTTTTCTGAGGACTTCTAGGATCTTGCCAGTTATAATATCAGGAACGTAGAGCCCTGTGCCTTTTGTGTGTGCTTTATAGGACAAAGAGCTAATAGCTTCTCCAGACTTCCTTGGGCCTTCCTGATGCTGAGTTGTCAGAGAAACATGGGAAGGCATCCTGGGTAAGACTATTTCATGGCAAGGAGACTTCCTGGGTTCTTATTGTGGTGCTTGGTTTAGGAAAAGTTATCTTTTTCTATCTGTTCAGCTTCTGCAGTCTCTTGCAAAAGTAGGAATCTTTTCCCACTGTGACTTTTAATTTTTTATTAACCCCTAATAATCTTTATTCATACCTTGTAAGGCATTATACAGAGAAATATAAGCTTACTCCTCAAAATGAATTACAACTTTATTTTTAAGAATGATTTTCCTTTTTAAATAACAGAGACCTCAGAATTGTCACTGGAATTAGAATTCGTTATGACAAAGCTATGTGGACTATTGTAAGAGATAAGCACCCCTTGCTCAGACATGGCGGTTCACTTCAATGTGCTCCTCCAGGAGATTGATTCTGAGAAACATTTCTTTGAAGATGGAGCTTCTGTACCTGCCTATAGATATGCAGAAATATGCGGAAAGACTCTCTAAAGAAATTGTGGAGAATCAGCCGGGGGTCTAGCAGCTGGGGGTGAACAAACCGGTCTTCGAGCATTGGGTTCTATTCTCTGCTTTCTTCCTTAATTAACATTATTATCTCTTAGTTTCAGTTTGAGCTAGCAAGGACAGACAGCCAGTCTGCTTTATGTTTTTACTCTAAACAAGATCAATTGTATATGTGTTACTCAGCCTTCACACTAAATATAATCTTAATGGAGACTTCCTAATTTACTTCACTTATTTGTGTATATGTTAAATTCTTACTGAATGTTGGAAAGTATATAAGATAATCAGTAAAGTTTAGCCGGGCCGCCGACCTGAGCGAGTCTCGGTCTCCCTTTATCATCTCGTCTGCAGTTCCTTCTCCCTGTGTCTCCGATCAGAAGCTCCAAAGAACTTACAACAACATGGGGTAAAGTTATCTTTAGTACAGTGAGGCAATGTACTAATTCCAAAAGTGAAGTTTTGGGCTGGGATGACATTGTCTGAGGCAACGTCACTTCCAGAAGTGAGTTCCTAGGCTGAGGTGATGCCATGTGGTATGTGGGACTTGGCTCTCCTTTCCAAGTGGATACTTATTCAGCTTAATGTGGGTGTCGTGTTTATGGATTTATTGTAATACAACAAGTCTGAGCTGTTTGTGTAGTTTGAAGAAAATATTGGACCTGGAAGTTGGACTTGTAAATATCTTTTACAGATAGCAGGGTAATGTTTGCATTGGTGACACCATCATAACTGACCAAAGCTCCAGAACCCAGTTAAAGCCAGGTGGCTGAATTTCACAATTTCTGTTAAAGAGTTTGCCCAGATGGGTGATAAGCGGGGTTCTGTTGCAAAAAATTTTTAATTCATTAGGCTGGATTTGGGTGTAAGTTGATAGTAGGTTGTCAGATTGTTTGCTCATTGAAATATCCATGGCTGAGTTTGGCGCTCCAATATTAGCCTACGACAGGCAAGCCCTCTCATCTGTTCTATTCCATGTGGGCCCTTTGCCTCAGTTGTTTTGGTTGGCAGTGAGCGAGCAGGTGAGTTTGGGTTGTAGGACTCCTGTTACCACACTTGATGGCATGTGGGCCTCACCTCTTTGCCTTATTTGGTTGAGCAATGGCTCACTCGGAGCATCTGGACTGCAAACTGATGAGATTGCCAGACCAACAGTAAGGGTATCCAGGTCAACAAAGTGGTATACAGGTGTGTTTGATAGAGTTTAGTTTAGTTTTGTTTTGCTTTTTGTTGTCGGGAATTTAGGTTAAATGGGTCCCAAGAGCATATGTACTTTTGATCTGGTCCCCAGCCTTTATGGGATTGGGGCAGATGAATATTTATAAAGATGGGGAGATATTGCTAAAGAGCCTCTTGTGTAGTGAATCTTCAAATATACGAAGGCAAGACACATCCCCCCTTTAAGTAGGAATGGACAATGGGAATGTTTTTAAAAAAAACTGGTGTGAGGTATTAAGTCAGGGATGGGGATTTGACTTAAGGAAGATTAAGACTTGGGGCAATACAAAGATCCATTTCAGGATCCATTTTTTGGGTTGAAATTTGAAGAGGAGATGCTTAAGGAGACAAGCAACTATCTGTCTGTCAATTAAACCATTGATGTGAGATCTAGAAGTTCTATTGAATGCATATTTAGAGAGCCCAACATTTAGTATTATGAGAATTGAAGTGTATGCTTTGGTTACTTGTAGTAATGTAACTCCAAAGGGGACAACATACTGGCAAGGCCTTGTATTGTGGCTTTATTATATGGAGGTATGTGTGTTTTTGGTTTATATTTTAGATAACTGTGAGTGAAGAGATTTCTATAGTTTTTACCCCGAAGAGGATAATTCTTTTTTTTTTTTTGAGACGGAGCCTCAAGCTATCCCCCTGGGGCAGAGTGCCATGGCATCACAGCTCATAGCAACCTCCAACTCCTGGGCTCAAGTGAGTCTCCTGCCTCTGCCCCCCAAGTAGCTGGGACCACAGGCACCCACCACAACACCCAGCCATTTTTTGGTTGCAGCCATCATTGTTGTTTGGCGGGCCTGGGCTGGGGATTTGAACCCGCCACCTTAGGTGTACGTGGCTGGCGCCTTAGCCGATTGAGCCACAGGCGCCAAGCCAGAGGATAATTCTTAAGTGAATTGATGGGGTCATTTATTGGCCAGGGTATCCAGTGCCTAAAGTTTAGCCAATTGTGCTGACCTTTGGGTCTAGTCTTTATTTGGGAATATCCTAGCTCAGGGTTGGAAAGCAGTGACATCCATAAAGTTCCATTATTTTTATGATGGTGGAAGTGCCATTCATACACTCTTAAAAACTCTTATTTTGTTTATTTTGTTCACTCAGTTAATCCTAAAGGGCTCCCCAGGTAGCCCTAAAATTTGATTGGTAAGATAAGCTAATTTGTAAGTAGTGGCATCAGTGTGATTAAGTAAACTTTGTAAATGAGGAATATATTACCACCAGAATAAATAATGGACTAAGAAATGCTGGAACCATATATCTTTAACGAATGTGTCAAATGAATCTCTTTGGAGGAAGATATCAATGTTATGTTATACCTGTGCTCCAAATAAGGTGGATGCTATCAAGATCTTGTTTGCAAAGACTGTGTGCAATGGATGGCCTGGGTAGCCTAGGAAGGGTGAGTGCACCCTCAGGAGGGGACTGAAGTTGAATTAAGCACTGAAAAGAACATTTTAGCATCTACAACAACAAAATACAGGGTATCCCAAAAGTCTCCCCTAAATTGGCCATACATAGGGAAAATGAGAAATTATAGCTAAATTTACCTTATGTACAAGATATTCATTACAAAATTTTACAAATAGGTGGCCAATATGGTGAGAACATTTTGTAAATATTTTGTAAAAATTTTAATGACTATTTTGTAAATGAATGTACATTTGGCTATAATTTCCCATTTTCCCTATGTATGGTGACTTTAAGGGCAACTCTGGGGACACCTTGTATTTACCAGTTGTTGACTGGATGAAGGCAGTATTTTCTTTTCTTTTCTTTTTTTTTTGAGACAGAGTCTCACTATGTCACCCTTGGTAGAGTGCTGTGGCATCACAGCTCACAGCAACCTCCAACTCTTGGGCTTAAGCAGTTCTCTTGCTGCTTTGAGTGGATGAGACTATAGGCACCTGCCACAATGCCCGGATATTTTTGGTTGCAGTTGTCATTGTTGTTCAGCAGGTCTGGGCGGAGCTCAAACACACACCCTTGGTGTATGTGGCTGGTGCTGTAACCACTGAGCTACAGGTGCCTAGCCAAAGTCAGTATTTTTCATACTATTTAGTATTAGCTATGGGGACATAATGGATGGGACCATAATATTAAAATTGTACTAAGACATCATGAAGTGTCATTTATTTTTTCCAGGTTTGAGAACTGACAACATTGGACTGTCAAATAGAGAAGCAGCAGTGAAGATAATTACCTGCCTAGGCTTTATATAAGTTTTAATTTCTTTTTTGAGTGTGTACAGTCTACTTTATTGATGGTGTATGACAAGCTAGAGCCTTCTAAGTCTGTCCTTACTTCAGGGGGTCTGGTAGGGAAATTGTGTTAGGGATGGGAGAATCTTACTGTATTGGGGGATTGAGACCAGGGAAATTATGTTAGGGATGGGAGAATCCTACTGCATTGGAGGATTGATGCTAGGGAGATCTTGACCTAGCATCTGAGGGCCTCTCTCTTCCCTTCCTGGTTTCAGTGGGGCTGGTGGTCCAGAGGGCTATTACTCCTTGGAGGCTATGTTTACCAAATTGTCCACTACTGTGTTGCTGTAGACAAATTCAGTGTCACATCAGGAAATGAACTTGACAAATTGATTGTTGAGGGCAATGCCCCGGCATTTACAGTGGAAGAATGGGAGTCATTCTTAAAGTGAGAGGAGACAACCAGGTCCTCAGTGAAGTCCAGGATTTCCCTAGGATTTTTGTTCTGATACTTACTTTATCACCCTGTTGATGTCATCATATTTTGCATCAGATGGCAGGTCAGATTCACAACCTACACATTGAGAATGGGAACCCCGAAGACTGTGATAATGAGTTCTGGTTTGGTTCAGGGATAAAGTTGCCCATAGTCTTGACACCATCAGTAGATACAGAGATGATATTGTAAGCAGGCCCATGGTCATCATGCCACAGTTTCTCAGAGGGGTCATCCATAGTCTTCTGGGTGGCAGTGATGCATGTACCATGGTCATGAGTCCTTCCATAATGCCAAAGTTGTTATGGCTGACCTTGTCTGCAGGGCCAAGTAGGTGGTGGTACAGGAGGAGGAATTGCTAACAGTCTTAAGATTTGTCATTCATCTTATGGTTCACACTCATCACGGATATGGGGGCATTAGCAAAAGGAGAAGAGATGATGACTCTTTTGGTTTCATACTTTAAATGAAAGTCTTTTCCAAGGTCATGAAGACATCAGTATATTACACAAGATATTCAGCACTAACATCCCTCATTTGATATTGGCAGGATCTCACCTCTGACAGATGGAGATGGGCTTTCTGTTGATGTCAATCTTCCCATTCTCAGCTTGACCTGCCATTGAACTTGTCATGGATGGAATCATACTAGACCTTGTGTAGACCATGTAGGCCAATGAGTTATGGATGATGACAATATCCACTTTGCCAGAGTTAAAAGCAGCTCCAGTGACCAGATGCCCAATATCAACAATGTATTTACTCCTACTTTCATCCTCATGTCTCCAGGAGACACTACAGGTGAAGACTGGCTGTCTATTGCATGGGGAGAAGCAAACACCTATAAGTTTTAATCCTTGAAGCCCATGTTTTAACTTACATTGGGTCATATTAACAATTTCCACTGGGTGTGTGTGGGGATCCCATTTTATCAAGACAATTTGTAAGTGCCCAAGACATAATATTGTTCGTTGTGTTTGAATGTCTGTGCCTAGTATGGGATATTTTAGGGCATTATGACCACAGGAAATTTAGGCAAGATTGTGGTGAAAGTGAGGCACACTTATTTTTTTCTCTATTTTATATTTAGTTGCTTTCTTAAAATTATAGGGGATATGATGTTTAAACTTAGTAGTCTTCCTAGGCATGACTATAATTTGAGCTCAAGGATTGATTGAGTCTATGAAACTTCATTAATTAATGCATTTTAGCAATGCTAAGTTTAATTTTTAAATTTATTTTTTATTCATTTTTATTTATTTTTATTATTGGGGATTCATTGAAGGTACAACGAATAATAAATATAATTTTGAACCTATGTCATAGAAGCACAAAAGCCAATCTTTGTCCTTGCTACATATGAATTATTTTAATATATGAATTTTTTTATATTTATATATGTATATACTTATAAATTTTTAGTGTATACATTTTGGGGGTCAAATTATAGAACTTTAATCTATGTATTCAGGAAGCACATATATATACATACATAATATAATTTATTATATTAAGTAGACATAAAAATAATACACTTATTTATTTAGCTACCTTTTATGTTCTACCCCTGTATCTAGAGTTTTTTCCATTTTCTTTCTATTCCTCCTCCTTCCTGCTTGGGCTTCCAGCCACCGAAAGCATGGTTTTTAATTTCCCTCTGGCTAATAACTCAGTGTGGGCCTTCCAGGAGATTATAGGAAAGGGCTGCTGGTTTACCCCGTAGGCAGCATCTCTCATCATAAAGCTTCCTAACCTATATCCCAGGAACTGGGGTTTGCACTGAGAAAGCCATAGCAGCCTCTTTGGAACAGAGCTGCCAGGCACTCTAACTGCCGTGTCAATTCCTTTGCACTGTCTTCTTCAACAAAGTATTTTAGAATGGCTTGTATCTCCAGGCAGGTAACAAAAAATGTCATCTCTTGTCTGTCCTTGAACATCTTTGGGAATTTGCTGGATAAACTCTGGGTGGTTCTGGTGGTTTATCTGTAGGTATGGGCCTCCTCTCTAAGGTATCTGATTGATCTCTCAGGGGTCTGAATCCAGTTCTAAAACAGTGACAGTGACCTTATCTTTATTTTTGAAGCTGTAGCTTTTGAGCATAAGGTCTTTGGCATGCTAGCAAAACAGTGGTACTCAATAGGGCCCATGAACATTATCCAGCTACTTTTATTCCTGAATCAATTGCATGACTTCCTTAGGGGTGTTAGAAAGGGCAGGGATAAAATATTCTCTTTTTCTTACCTTTTTCGTTAAGCATGGTGTCACTGTTTGGTCCTTTGTATCCTACTGGGTCAGGGGAAAAATTGCAACGGTAGCAAGGCAAGCAGCAATAGGAGAGTTCTTGCATGTACAGAACAACACTGGAGAACCATGCCACGCTCCCTAAGGTGCATGCCTTCAACTGATTAACTGTGTGGATCACAGCAGTTGAGCATCACAGAAGAACTTTCTCCCTCTACTTAAGGGGCAGGCTGAAGTGTAACTCAGTTTGTTCTGCCACTTGTTAGTGTTGCCAGGGCTGATCAAGCCCATCTAGGAAGAGCTCAGGGAGGACTCTGCAAAAGCAACAGACAGTTGCAGCCGTAGTGTGCCAGCAGATGGCAGTACCTTCCCAGGCTACTGCTGACCTCTCCTCTGGAGGAACCAGGTAGTAAATCAAGAGCAACTGTGGTATTATCATTCAGTCTGAGTCTGTACTAGTTGTTCTAAGATATAGTGAATTAATAGAATATTTGAAGTATGGTTAGGCCAACAGATTAGTAGATGATTACAATTAAAAAGATAGTTTGTGCCCAAAAGAAAGGGGCATACCATACCTTGGGGGGCACATAAAAAGTGTGGGGGTCAGTCAGGAGGCAGAGAAAGGGAGAAACCAGCCAAGAGCCTTCATTGTGTTTCCACAAGGAGGGCTGGGTGAGGTACAGCAAAAAAGCTTAGAGTTAACTACTTTGAATAATTCCAGTGGATTTGGGAGTATAGGAATTGTTCTTAGTTGTTTGGTACCCTGGGATGATTGGGGAGGTGGCTAGTGGCCTTGAGTGTGAGAAATGGATAAAAGAGATAGTTGGGATTATAGGCTTTGGATCAATTGTTTTGCATTTGAAAGATGCCCATTTAGGCAAGTTGTTTACTATTTCTAGGAATGGGCCAACTTTGGGGGGTGGGGGTACGTCTTTCCAGGATCAGCAAAGTCTCAGATGTCAAAACATCAGAATACAGAAAATGAAAGAAATTTGTACCAATAGAGGAAAGCATAAAGAAAATATGGTAACCATACACAATAAAATACCATTCAGCTATAAAAAAGAATGAAATCCTGATACTTATACCAAAATAGATAAACTTGGAGTTCATTACATTTTGTGAAATAAGCTGGACACAGAAAGACAAATACTGCACAATCTCTATCACACGTGGAATTTAAAAAGGTTGATATCACAGAAGTAGAGTGTAGATAATAGGGGTTACCAGTGGCTGGGGAGTTTGGAGGGGAGGTGGTGATGGGGAGATGTTGGTCATTGGGTATAGAGGAAGATTAAGGAAGATTAAGTTCCTGATAGATGTTCTATTACATAGTAGAGTGATTCAGCTAATAATAATGTATTGCATACTTCAAGGTAGTTAGAAAAGAGGAGCGACTGTCTTAGAGAGAACACTAGACTTCAACAGAGAAGTGGCAGGAAGTGCTGAAGTAAGTAAGGAGAAATTTTGAGGCATCTTGCCTGGCTAGGGAGTGGCTGGAAGTTGGGGGAAGGTCCTGGATTTGGGAAAAAGGTAAATAGGAACCTCCAGGTCTCCATATTCTTGCAACAGGCATTTGTAATCTTAGCTATGGGAGAATGCCTTGACCCACATGGGTTTCAGGCCTAATGAAGGGAGTTGCCTAGAGCTTGCACAGAGATCTCGGTACAGAAAGATCCCACGTCTGAGCACAGAGCAGCATCAGTCTGGCACCCTTTTGAAAGCCTACATGTTCAGGATCTATGTCCTACTCTGAGGCCAAACTGATGTGGCCAGTGCCACTGCCACCACTGGGCTAAGGAAGAAGAGGGGAGACTAGGAACTTTCATATATCCCCAGCACCCTACTGTGAGCTTCTGTGAGACCAAGCCATGAGCAGACTGAATTCTTACAGCTTTGTACTCACACTGCTTCACCTGAGTGGTGCCATGCCCTCTCCATCCATGAGTCCACAGTACCAATGCCATTCTGAGAGTTTAGCCACTGGGAATTCATGTCTGGCCTTCAGGATGGGCTTGGCTGCTGCTGCTGTAGCCACCACCAGGCTGAAAAGGGGAAGAGAGGACCAGACCCTTCCATGAACCCTTAGGACAAATTCCACCACCCTGCTGCAGGCTGTTGTGAGACCAAAGCACAGGCAGCTACCTGCCCATGCTGTTCCAACTAAGAGGGGCTCTGCCCTCCCTGGTGGCTGCCTCACAGTGCAGCAACCACAGCTAACACCCAAGCATTCCACCAGTGACTTGGGGAAAATCCTACTTATGCCTTTTACAGCCACCACCTGAAGGCACTACCAGGGGTCCTGAGGACAAGTCTGCTGGACAAGTACTTGAGTACTTGACTCTTCCAGAGGCCTGGAAATTTCCCCATTCAGTCCATCACCCTTGGCACCTGATTACTCCTGCTGGGGTCTGAAGTTGAGCCAATACCAGTATCACCCCAGCTGACACCCACCTGCATATGATAGCAGTGAGCTAGAAGACTAGTTCTCCCAACCTGCTGTAGCCACCAGCAACACCAGCATGGAGTGCTTGAGCTCTAGTGGGTTGCTTTACCACTGCTACTGCCATCACCCATATCCTACTGGCTGCCTAGGGGCCTGAGAACCCACCCACATATCAGGCCTACTACTTCTACTACCAGTAGCTGAGCGAGCCACTGGGAGGCTCAAGAATTGGCCCTCCAGGACCTACTAACACTGGTGCCACTATAAGCTGCTCTGCAATTTAGAAACAGGTACATTCAACCCAACACCACTACTGCTGGGGTCTGAAGCCCGGTCTATCTGGCATCCTGCTCCTAGAAAAGTTTCACTATAGCCTCAACTAATCACTATATCCTAAGCTACTGAAGAAATCACAGAATCCACTGACCTAATATGCTACCAATGAAATAATAATACAGAAACCACATTACTGTAGCATCCAAAATCGAAGCCAAAGCAACCTACTCAAAAAACAACATATATACATCTTGAGGAATAAATCTGAGATTAATTTCAAAATATTGGAAGAAGTGACTATTACACCAGATGCCCAAATATAAATGTAAGGACACAGAAAACATGAAAAGCAAGGAAGTATGACACCACCAAAGGGCCACAATTGTCTAGCAACAGATCCTAGTCAAAGATAAATTCTAAAAATGACAGATAAAAAATTCAAAAGTGTTCATTTTAAAGAAATTCAATGAAATGCCAGAGAAATGTGAAAATTAATACCAAAAGAAATCAGAAAATCAATTCCGTACGTGAATGAGAAATTACCAAGAAAATGATATCTTAAAAAAAACACAGAAATTCTAGAAATAAGAAATTAATTGAAGGAAATAAAAATTCATTTGAAATCTTCAATAATTGATTAGACTAGGCAAAATAAGGAATCTCAGTACTTGAAGAGAGGTCTTTTAAAATAATCCAGTCAGACAAAAATAAGGGAAAAGGGATAAAAGAGAATGAACAAAGTCTTTGAGTTATTTGGGACTACATAAAATGATAAAATGTATGAATTATTAGTATTCCTGGGAGGGAAGAGAGATCAAGGTTTAGAAAATCTAGTTAAGAAAATAATTGATGAAAATTTCCCAAGTCTAACAAGAGAAATAGAGATTCAGATGCAGGAGGCTCAGCGATCCTCAGGAAAATACACTGCAAAAAAACCACTGCTGTCTCTTCACCACAGCATATTGTAATCAGAATGTCTAAAACTGAAATAAAAGAAAGGATTTTAAAATCATCAAGAGAAAAGCATCCAGTTGCTATAAGGGAAATCCCATTAGACTCTCCTCAGTAGGAACCTTTTAGGGAAGAGGTGAATGAGATGGTTGAAACAACAACAATAAAACTGCCAGTCAAGAAACTTATATCCTGCAAGAATAGGTTTTATAAATGAAGGAGAAATAAGCTCTTTCCCAGATAAGCAAACTCTGACGGAATTTGTGACCACCAGACAGCCCTATGGGAAATGCCTAAAAGAATCTTAAAAGGTAGTACTGGTGGCTCGGCTCCTGTGGCTCAATCGGCTAAGGCGCCAGCCACGTACACCTAAGGTAGTGGGTTCAAATCCCCAGCCCGGGCCCACCAAACAGCAATGATGGCTGCAACCAAAAAAAAAATGGCCAGGCATTGTGGCAGGCGCCTGTGGTCCCAGCTACTTGGGAGACGGAGGCAGGAGACTCACTTGAGCCCAGGAGTTGGAGGTTGCTATGAGCTGTGATGCCATGGCACTCTACCCAGGGAGATAGCTTGAGGCTCTGTCTCAAAAAAAAAAAGGTAGTACTGGTATTGGCTTGAATGAAAGGTTGATAGTCACCATAATGAAAACACACATGTGTGTAAAACTTATAGATGTTATAGAACAATCACACAAAGGAAGAAGAAGGAATGAAAGGTAGTACATTAGCGCTCCATCAAGCCACAAAGACAGAGATAAAAGAAACAAAGAACTTAGAAAACAACTAGAAAGCAATCAACAATATGACAGGGAGAAAATCTCACATATCAATATTATGCATGGACATAAATGGATTAAATGCTCCATTTAAAAGACATAGATTGGCAGAATAGGTAAAAAACAAAATATAGCTGTATACTGCTTACAAGAAACTCACTTCATTTGTGAAGACACATGTGCAGTGTGGAAGTAGCCTGAAAGTAATGGGGTGGTGTAATGCCAATGTTCTAATTCATACCGACTGGAGAGAAACTCAGGCATGGAGGGCAGGTACAACATGTTTTATTCAGCTCCTGGGTAGCTGGTGAGCAACATGGGAGGTCTGCTCTTATCAAGCTCCTGGTAGCTGGGGAGTTGAGTTGCACAGAAAGTCCACATTCTATGATCCACAATCTGCACAGGGGGCAGGTCCTGTATACCTTTTATCCACAGGAACAAAAGTGCCATGCCACAGCAGCAGCTACATGAGCATGGCATCACTGTACACAGTTATGACTATCTAAGAACAGAGGGTAGAGTGATTAGGAACAATTTTTAATTAAAAATCCTTGGCTAAGAGTCAGAACGTGAACTGTGGGGGGTGTAGTTGATTTACATTTGAACTGGAAAAGCTTTTGCTTTATCTCTGGAGGCTCCCATATATCTGCCTTTGACTCTTGGTCTAGGTAAGGGTACTGGGATTTCTGATCTCAGGATTGCTGATTGCCAGGCCAATATGTTTGTTGATGATATATAACTGGCATAAGCTGGCTTGGTTATGTTACCAGCAGAGAACAACCACCTTGCTGGGAACTTATGTTTTGAACTTTCCCAAAGCCAATATTTCTTGCAGAGATCTTGGTGGTTTATCTGGAAATGGAGTGTGCTGCTGTGTGCAAAAAAGAAATTTAGCATGGGTGTCTCTCAGATTCTAGTACTTATCTGAATCTCTTTTGCTGTACCATATTCTTTATCTTTCAATGTCTTAGCATTCTTGATGGAGTTCGGTGAATTTTTTCAAATATTTGAACTTGGAAAAACTTTCTACTGTTGATTTAAATATGAGGTCAGATAATTAAGTTTGTAACTCATCCTAGAAAAAGTGCTACCTACTTCATTGCTGAATATTGCTATGGTCACCTTTGAAGTCCTCCACTTGGGAAGCTAGGCACCAACACCAGTGCCTAGGCCACCTTCAAAGCAATTTTTCTAGAATGAGTTCATGAGCTTATTTATCCTACCTCCTTCGAGGACAGCTCTGATGGCCATTCCAGAAAAAAAGTTCTAAAACTGCTTTGATGGGTGGCGCTTATAGCTCAGTGGTATGGTGCCGGCCACATACGCTGAGGCTGGCAGGTTCAAACCTGACCCAGGCCAGCTAAACAACAATGACAACAGCAACAACAACAACAAAAATAGCCAGGTGTTGTGGTGGGTGCCTGTAGTGTAGTCCCAGCTACCGGGGAGGCTGAGGCAAGAGAATTGCTTGAGCCAAGAGTTTGAAGTTGCTGTTAGCTGTGAATGCCATGGCATTCTACCCAGGACGACAGCTTGAGACTTTAAAAATAAATAAATAAATAAAATAAAATTTCTTTGAAAGGTGTACTGGGACTGGCATAGGCACATGGCTTCCCAAGAGTATTACTTCCAAGATGATCATACTGATATTCAGCAATGAGGTATGTAACACTTTTTCTAGGATGACTTCATGAACTTAATTGTCCAACCTTGTATTTCTCTATAACAGAACATGCAAAAACATAAATTTGTATTTCATTAGTTCATGAAGATTAAGTGTTAACAATTTAACATTGGACAGAAATATCAACCTAAAAATAGTAAAATTCATTAAAATAACATTAATATGCTATGATAACTAATAAAAGAAAAATTAAAGATAGTAATAAAGGAAAAGCATCTCCTATCTCCTATGTTATAGTGTGACCAGAAGTGAAAAACTTCACTTTTATGATTTTTAAGAGTGGGATAAGATAGAAAATGCTTAAGTGTATTTTGGGGGCAAGACATGATTGTAGGAGGGACTTTGCCTAACAAATACAATCAGTGAAGTATGGTTTCTTGTGCCCTCAATGAATCCCCAACAATAAATTAAAAATAAAATAAAAGAAAAGAAAAGAAAAAAAAGAAAATAGTTAAGTGTATTTCTGACCCAAGACCCCAGATATTCTGAGTGGGGTTTTAATTCTGATCGAACATATCCAAAGCTGTGCTAAATTGGAAAAAAATTTTAAGGTCTGATTTAGGCTTGAACTTCAGTTGTCTGGATGTTTATTGCCTTAAACAAGTCCTGATGTCCTATTATCACCTTGAGGCCTCAATTTTGCAATTTTAAAAATCTTGATAATAATGTGAAGTGGTTTTATGAGAATTAAGTAAGTTGTTGTATATAGACTCTCTAAAACTAAAGGACTGTACTAATATAATGATTTATTAATATTTTTCATATTATTATTTCCTATCCTTAGTATCTCCATTATTTGCTGAGGAATCTGCCCTAGCACCTGGTGCTCCAGGTCTTCATACTCAAAAGCACTGTAAATACAGAAACTCTGAGTATTCTTAGAAAGGAGCAGTGTGTCCTTGGCTCCAGCCCTGACTGCTGTTTTTCCTCTTTGCCCAACATTGAAATTCTGCCTGTTTCAGAGGCCCTGCAATATATTTGGGTAATTGCATCCTTCTCCTGGGAGCTGGGAACCTTCTCCTCAATAATGACCAGGGAAATCCTTACCACCAGGGGGTCCTCAAACTATAGCTCATGTCCTTATGGCCTGCTGAGGACATTTATCTGGTCTGTCAGGTGTCTTGCCGCTACTGCCTGTCCTGCTTAGCCACTGCCTATCCTTTTAAACTACAGTTCAGCCCTCTAATGGTCTTAGGGACAGTGAACTGGCCCCCTGTTTAAAAAGTTTGAGGACCCCACCACAAAACTAAACTCACTCAGAAACTTTTGATCAAATTCCAACTTCCACAGGGGCGAAAGGATTAAAAATGCCCTCTGGACTTTTGGAAAACTTGATACTCAAAGTTCTACCAGGTTTATCAATATTCTCAATTAATGCGAATGGTTTAAATTGCCCTCTAAAGAGGCACAGGTTGGCTGACTGGATACAAAAAGTCAGGCCGGATGTCTACTTCATACAAGAATTTAAGCTTACCTTAAAAGATAAATATATACTCATTGTGAAGGGATGGTCTTCTATATTTCAGGTAAATTGAAATCAGAAAAAAGCAAGTGTTGCAAATTTATTCGCAGATACAATAGGATTTAAACCAACAAAAGTAAGGAAAGATAAGAATGGTCACTTCACATTTGTTAAGGGTAACATTCAACATGATGGGATTTCAATTATTAACATTTATGCACACAACCAGAATGCGCCTCAATTTATAAGAGAAACTCTAACAGACATGAGAAACTTGATTTCCTCCAGCTCCATAATATTCAGAGATTTTAATATTCCTCTGGCAGTGTTGGCTAGATCCTCCAATAAGAAACCACCAAAGAAATTTTAGGTTTAAACTTAACTGTTCAACAATTGGATTAAACAGACAGCTACAGAACATTTCATCCTAACAAAATTGAATAAACCTTCTCATCAGTCCATGGAACATCCTCCAAAATTGATCACATCTTAGGTCACAAGTCTAACTTCAGCAAATTAAAAAGAATAGAAATTACTCCTTGCATCTTCTCAAGCCATCATGGAATAAAGGTTGAACTCAATAAAAACAGGAATCTGTATATTCATACAAAAAGATGGAAACTAAATAACCTCATGCTGAATGATAGCTGGATCAAAGACAAGATTAAGTAGGAAAATACCAAATTTTTAGAACAAAATGATAATGAAGACACAAATTACCAGAACCTCTGGAATACTGCAAAAGACTGTCTTAAGAGGGACATTTATAGCACTGCAAGCCTTCCTCAAAACAGTGGAAAGAGAAGAAGTTAACAATGTAATGGGACGTCTTAAGAAACTGGAAAAGGAAGAACATTCCAACTACAAACCCAGCAGAAGAAAAGAAATAACCAATATTAGAGCAGAATTAAATGAAATTGAAAACAAAAGGAATATATAACAGAGCAATAAATAAAAAAAGTTGGTTTTTTGAAAAGGTCAATAAAATAGATAAACCTTTGGCCAACCTAACCAAGAAACAAAGAGTAAAATCTCTAATTTCATCAATCAGAGATGGTAAAGATGAAATAACAACAGACCCCTCAGAAATTCAAAAAATCCTTAATGAATATTACAAGAAACTTTATTCTCAGAAATACGAAAATCTGAAGGAAATTGGCCAGTACTTGGAAGCACATCACCTTCCAAGACTTAGCCAGAATGAAGTGGAAATGTTGAACAGGCCTATATCAAGTTCTGAAATAGCATCAACTATACAAAATCTCCCTATAAAGAAAAGCCTGGGTCCAGACGGCTTCACGTCAAAATTCTACCAAACCTTTAAAGAGGAACTAGTACCTGTATTACTTAACCTTTTCCAAAATATAGAAAAAGAAGGAATACTACCCAACACATTCTATGAAGCAAACATCACCTTGATCCCCAAGCCAGGAAAAGACAAAACAAGAAGAGAAAATTATAGACCAATATCACTAATGAAAATTGATGCAAAAATATTCAACAAGATCCTAGCAAACAGAATCTAGCAAAACATCAAACAAATTATACACCATGCCCAAGTGGGTTTTATCCCAGGGTCTCAAGGTGGGTTCAATATACGTAAATCTATAAATGTAATTCATAACATAAACAAATTAAAAAACAAAGACCATCGGATTCTCTCAATTGATGCAGTTATTTAATTTCCATGTTTTTGTATGAATATGCAGATTCCTATTTTTATTGAGTTCAACCTTTATTCCATGATGGCTTGAGAAGATGCAAGTAATAATTTTATCCTATGATGGCCCATGAAGATGCAAGGAATAATTTCTATTCTTTTTAATTTGCTGAGGTCAGACTTGTGACCTAAGATGTGATCAATTTTGGAGGATGTTCCATGGACTAATGAGACAAAGGTTTATGCAGTTTTGTTAGGATGAAATGTTCTATAGCTGTCTGTTTAATCCAATTGTTGAATGGCTAAGTTTAAGTCTAAAATTTCTTTGGTGGTTTCTTATTGGAGGATCTATCCAACACTGCCAAAGGAGTATTAAAATCTCCAACTATTATGATGCTGGAGGAAATCAAGTTGCTCCTGTCTGTTACAGTCTCTCTTATAAGTAGAGACACATTCTGGTTGTGTGCATAAATGTTAATAATTGAAATTTCATCATGTTGAGTGTTACCCTTAACAAATATGAAGTGACCATTCTTATCTTTCCTTACTTTTGTTGGTTTAAAGCCTGTTGTATCTGCGAATAATATTGCAACACCTGCTTTTTTCTTTCTTTCTTTTTTTTTTTGAGACCGAGCCTCAAGCTATCCCCCTGGGTAGAGTGCCATGGCATCACAGCTCATAGCAACCTCCAACTCCTGGGCTCAAGCGAGTCTCCTGCCTCTGCCTCCCAAGTAGCTGGGACGACAGGCGCCTGCCACAACGCCCGGCCATTTTTTGGTTGTTTGGCGGGCCTGGGCTGGGAATTGGAACCCGCCACCTTAGGTGTACGTGGCTGGTGCCTTAGCCGATTGAGCCACAGGTGCCGAGCCACCTGCTTTTTTCTAATTTCCATTTGCCTGAAATATAGATGACCATCCCTTCACCCTGAGTCTATATATTTATCTTTTAAGGTAAGCTTAGATTCCTGTATGAAGTAGATAACTGGCCTGAGTTTTTGCATCCAGTCAGCCAAACTGTGTCTCTTTAGAGGGCAGTTTAAACCATTCACATTAATGGTAAATATTGATAAGCCAGGTAGAATTTTGGGTATCCAGTTTTTCAAAGGTCCAGTGGACATTTTTAGTCCTTTTTCCCCTGTGGAAGTTGTAATTTGATCAAAAGTTTCTGAGTGAGTTTACTTTTGTGGTAGAGGATTGCCCTGGTCATTATGGAGGATTAGTCTGAGAATATCCTGGGGAGCTGGTTTAGTTATGGCAAATTTCTTTAACACGTGAATGTCATTAAAATATTTAATTTCTCCATCATAAATGAAACTCAGTTTAGCTGGATAGAGGATCCTGGGTTGAAAATTATTTTGTTTTCAGAGATTTAAAGTCGATGACCACCCTCTTCTAGCTCGAAAGTTTTCAGCCGAGAGATCTGTAGTCATGCATTCTAATATTCTTCCCCTTGTAGCCTTGTAGGTTATGGTTTTCTTACATCTGGCTGCTTGCAGAATTTTGTCCTTCATATTAACCTTGGCAAAGTTAATTATAATGTGCCTATGAGATGTCTTATTCAGGTTAAGTCATGCTGGGATTCTGAAACTGTTATCTGAACTTCAGAATTTCTTGGCATGTCTGGGAAGTTCTCTTCGATTATGTCATGGAGTAGAGCATCTGGGCCTTTTGAAGCCACTCTGTTGCTTTCAGGAATTTCTATAAGGCGAATATTAGTTTTCTTCGAATTATCCCAGGTTTCTGTGAGAGAATGATGCATTTTGGCTCTCCACTTTTCTTCCTCTTTGAGCATTTGGGAGCATTTAAAACCTTTGTCTTCAATGTCAAAAATCCTTTCTTCTGCCTGCTCCATTCTGTTATGGAGGGATTCTACTGTATTTCTCAGATCTTTGAGGGCTACAACTTCTTGTCTCAATGTGTCAAAATCTTTGATGATTTTTCTTTGAATTCATTGAATTCTTGAGACAACTTTTGAAATGCTCCTTGAATTTCTAATTCCAACTTTACCTCCCTTGTATTAATCTTATTTGCAATCCAAATTCTGAATTCAATTTCGCATATCTCAGCCATTTGTTTATGAATGGGATCTTCAGTTGTGTCTGCCATATCATTCCTTGGTTGAGTTGGTCTACTCTGGTTATTCATGTTACTGGAGTTTTTCCACTGATTCCACCCCATGATTATTTTAAACCATTTGGCTAGATGAGCAGATAAGATGAAGTTGGGTTGGGGGCTCCTGGAGCAGTGATTAACCATCCCTTTGCCCAGGAGCTGTGACTGGTGTCTGTACCTTTTCCCCTAGAGCTTTGCAAAGGACCCATACAGTGCTATGGCCTGAGACACTGGGGACTTGCTTAGTGTGGTGGGGCTAAATGTCTCTTTCTTGTTTTCAGCTGGTCTCTGTCCTACCCTAGTGAATCACTTACTCTGGGTTGAAGTCTCAGCTGTGTAGAAATATCAGCAATTAAGTCCCCCCTTCCCCCACATGCAACAACTGGAAAAGGAAAATCAAACCTTCCCACAACCACATACCCAGGGTTCCACTTTGGATAGTCCTCAGGTGATTGGCCCAGTTCAGGAGTTCCAAATCAATTGTCCCAGTCAGCACCTGGTCTCAGGTCAGAGAGTTCAAAAGGTCTCCAGCAACTAGATAGCAGCGTTCTTCTGGCAGCTCAAGAGTGAGGTCAGAAGGACCCCCCCAACAAATGAAGTAGTCTGGGAAGGTTGGTGCCTCCTTCCCCACCTTGTGCCTCTGTCACACCCAGTCACTGATAACCCCATAGGGCTGTGACCCAGGTCCCTTTACTGAGCAGATGCTCCAGAGTTTTGCACATATGTGAGTCACAAGGAGATCTATGTTTCCTCCACCAGGTAGCCACTCTCTGCTACCATCCAGCAGGGGTAGCTGAGGCCTGACAACTTCAGGTGGTTAATAGAAGCTGGGGTGGTTCACTCACTTTCAGCCCTGCCCATGATTGATGTTACTGACATCATTTTGGCAGAAATTGTTTCTGTGCTGACTATATTCCCCTGCAGACCAGGTGCTGTTTGAATTCATAGAAACTGTGTGTCAGCCCTGGTCTGTGCCACTGCTCGGAGCTGGAGAGTGTGTCTTGGCTGCAGTTTGTGTTGGGGTGGTCGTGGTTAGAGCTCATACTCAGCTGTCCATATCTGCCTCTCCCTGCCTGCTTTTGTTTCAACTATGGTCCCCTGACAGCTGGGTGCTGCTTAGGCTCACTAAAGCAGTCCATCTGGCTCAGCCTTGCTCTGGGATCATGCTGTCTCTGCCCAGATATATTCTAGACTCCATCCCTATTCCACTCTGCCCAGGAAGGTACCACCTCAGGTATACCTTTTACTCATTGGACCTGCGTTCTGTCTGCCAGTGGCTGCCACCGGAAAAGATGTCCAGCTTCTCTGGTTGCCCAGAGAGGCAGGGAGTGTCTTTCCAAAATATCCCCAGGGGTGTGAGTCCTATTGTTCCTTCTGCTGCTGCTGCTCTGTGCTGCAGGGCACTGCCTCTCCCTCTTCCATATGGTTGTTTCAGTTCACTGACTTCTCCTTACTCCCATGCTGCAGAATCAGCACAGACCAGCAACAGCCCACACCTTGTCCATACATCTCAAGAAAATGCCCAGGAATCTGGACTCCATGGGAAATAGGCTTCTAGACCTTGGGGTGAGAGTGGAGGGGAGGTCTGGGAGTTCAGAATTGCAGATAGAGAATACATACTGTTTTATGCCTGACAGGAGAGTGCCTTGGCACACTGGTGGATCCTCTCTAGGGAAGGAGTTCTGGTTTTTAGAGGGTCTCTCCTGTAGGATATAATAGCAGGGGATCTGAACTCTGCTTGCTTGTTTATATGTAGAAAGTATACTGTGAGCTGCTATCTTACGGGGTGGGACTCCTATCCACTTGGTGATAGACTCTGTACCTATTGTTTGTTTCCTTGGGGTTGTGGTGCTCATCAACAGGGTTGATATATGTTCTTCAACATTCTCTCTTGGCTCAGCTCCAAATCATCAGCTTACTTACTAAACTTCTGTCCTTTAACTGTCCTTATGTATGGAAGCCTCTGTGGAAATCTGGGTCCAGTTGACTATCTTGCCTCTACCCCTTCTTAACTTTTTGACTTGCACATATCTCACATCATAGAGCTGGGGTTCTCAACCTGTGGCATTAGGAAGGTTAAGAACCACTGTCATAGGGGATATATGTGCAAATTTGGGGGTTAGTTAAGAAAATATAAATGTATGGTTGGTATTGCATTGGGATCTATAATATCTCTGACTAGATTATTTCTTAGTGTACTGTTTGTAAATATCATGAAATCTCTGGAAAAAAAGGATACATTTTTGCCCTCCAAATTGATTTAACAGAGTAGGTTTTTCTCATTGTTTGGTTGTTGCTTGCATGTTGGGTAGATGGATTGATGTTATCCAACCAGGTGTATAGATGCCACAACAGTGGTAATGAAATGAGTAACTGAGTTTATCTTAGGTTTGTGTATTCGTTTAGAGATTGAGTCAGATCAGGGGACTAATTTTAAACCACTTGCTTACAAAGGCTCTGGGGGTACTTATTTAAATTTCATACTCCATGTCATCCCCAATCCTTAGGGCAAGTGGAATGTAAAAATTTAGAAATAAAAATGATTTTGAAAAATATCTGTGAAGTCATTGGAGTAAAATGGCCAGAAGTATTACCTTTGGCCCTTATAAAAATCTGGAATGCTCCACTTAGGAAACACTCCACTTAGGTTAACCCCTTTTGAAATAGTGTTCTGTCACACCATGTCCACTTACACCTGTATACATATAAACCTGTTCCTGGACTAACTGAACAGTGGGGATTTAAGTGGACAATTTAATATCATGACTGGCTATGTATAAACCCTAATATGCTTGGAGCACATTGCCAACAGGTAAAAGGAGCATGGTCTCTGCCAACTGTCAGGCCTTGTCACTCTGTTTGACCAAGAGATTGTGTTTACATCAAAGCTTTTAGAAGAAGGCACGTGCTGTCACTCCATTGCAAAGGTTCTCATGAAGTACTGTTAACCACCTACACTGTCATAAAAATAAATGAAGAATGCTATTGGTTTCAAGGGAGCCATGGCAAATTGCACTCAGACTATCAAAGGAAGGCCCCTAGTGACCTGATAGCAAAGATTTCCAAGACCTGTTCCTGGCCTCCAAAACAGATAATTTCATGAAGTAGACAGCATTTTCACAAGACTGTGGATCAAGAAACCCCATTTTCATCTTTAAATTCCTTTTGTGTTTTAAACTGCCCAACTGGTCCTTTATAAACACTTCTTTTTTTAAACCTTCACCTTCAAGAATTGCATACTGGGAGCTGGGTAGAGTTTGCCTCAACCTATCTCATTCTCTCTTTAATCTTCCACTGACGGTTCTTTCAAACTGTGCCTTGCTCTTACTACTTCCAGCAGATCAGGCACAGACCTGGCATCTCTTTTCACCAGTCTTTCAAGCCCTGGCCACACTAATCAATCTGGTTGCTGGTTATACCAACATCTAGACCAGGCAACGGAGCCTGAACTCATTTTTGTTTCTGGCAATCTGAGCACCTGGTAGAACCAGTCCAGAAGATGGATGTAAGACAAGATGTGGCATCCACAGCCAGCAAAGAAACATCATGCTGCTTTCCTGTTGGTGAGACAGCTGGACACACAGAGAAACCTCTGTGGAAGCTGGTTCTTGAGGTAAAGTCACTGGAAAGGAATTTTTCCCTCTGTAAAGAAGATGAGGATGATGCTGGATCTTTTCTGAGTGACATACTAGAGCTATATTGTGGTTCGATTCCATGGTTGGCACTCTTCTACCTCTCAGGTGGTGCTGACACTAACCCTCATGATGTCTGTAGTTATCAAATCACCACATGTTAGGAATGACTCACAAGCCAGGCCTGTGTACCTTGAGGGTAGCTCACTTGACCTACTTGTTAACTTGCTAAACACTAAAGATTGTATATGGACAAAGCAAAAGTTGGGGCTGACTTGGTTAAGTGACAAAACCAAGCCCCATAACCGCCAGAATTGAACCAAAGGCCTTTTGTAGGCTTTTCTGTTCCCATAGACTGACAGGCTCACATGAACACTGGAGATGTGGAACAACAGTGACAAAGAGGAGGCATAGCAATCTCCAGACTGGGAGATCTCAGGTTCCAGCCTGATCTTTTCTGTAATTTACACTGGTCTTTTTACTTGTGTGATGATAAAGTGTACAAGTGGCTCCCTCCTAGATAGTCAGGATGTTATGGACTTGATTATGTGACATCCTCTGTTACCAGGTACTTGACTTTAAATGCCAACCAAATTACAAATTTGGACTCTTTCATTCCTAAAGTGATACCAAGCAAACATAATAGATGGGATATTATAAAAAAATCCACTTCCATGTCACAGTTTTAAGCTCTTTTTGGTTCTTAGGACTGTCTTCCTGGCATTTCAAATTCATGATATTGAAAAGACAGTTCTGAATCTCTCCAAGGTAATAGAACAAGAATTTAATATTGCCAGGCAAGTACTGGGAGCACTTTAGTTAGAAATCAGCAGCAGCCTAGCTCTGTTACATTTGAAAACTATATCTGAAAACTACATCTGAAAACCTGACAGCTCAACAGGAAATACCTTGTGTAATTATTGGCAGAAAAGCTCACCACTCAGGGTGAGTAGAGATTGTGATCTATACACAAAGATAAATATTTTCCATCAGATAAATGAAGACTTTCAAAAATGGGAGAATGGTTTACTGGGGTATGGGAAAATGTGCCTAGATTTGTTCTTTTCTTCTTATTCATCCTCATTCTAAATATGTTTTTGCTTACCATTTCAGACCTCTTGTAACTAGACTGTTAAGCCAATCTTTCCCTCCATAGCTATTAACTTAACTTTTAATATGTGAAACTTCTAGGGAAGTTTCAGAAAGGGGGAATGAAGGAGCTAAGGAAATTTCATCCTAAAATATGAGTCCCTGGTGTAAAGAATATTTTGAATTGAAGGCCATGCAAGGTCAAAAAACACTGGAGAAAGCCTTCCCTCTGTCTGCATAAACTGAACTGGCCTCATCAGCGGATCAAGGGAGACAACTGACTTCCTGTCCCCCTTCCTGTTATCTCAGAATATTTTAGGAATGAGGATCAGGAATATAGGTGGACCTGGCCCAAATAAGGTCCTCAGGTTAATGTACAAGCCAATTTATTTCTCCCGCTTTCCTTCATCCTCTCTAAAAACCTCCCTGGTGCCTGTGGCTCAAAGGAGTAGGGTGTCAGCCCCATATGCTGGAGGTGTTGGGTTCAAACCTGCCCTGGCCAAAAAAAAAAAAATTCCTAGCAATCATTTGTTGTCCTATACTCCTCAATTTTCTCCCTTCCCTCTAAAAGGCCTATATAAACTATCTCAGCTATTTTGGGAAATTAGGTTATCATTCTGATTTCTCCTCATGTGCAGGATAAACAAATCTTTCTCTTATTAATCTGCCTTATGAGTTGATATTTCAGGGAAGTTTTAGGGGAGAGGGCAAGTTTCCTCTTCCCCCTTCTCTAGATATTTTGATCATTTTATTAAGAGACTCTAGGTTTTTTTTTTTTTTTTTTTTAAAGAAATAGTATAAAGCTTTCACTCTGGGTAGAGTGCCATTGCATCACAGCACCCAGCAACCTCCAAATCCTGGGCTTAAGTGATTCTCTTGCCTGAGCCTCCCAAGTAGTTGGGATTACAGGGACCGACTATAATGTGCAGTTGTTTTTTGGTTCTAGTTGTCAGTGTTTGGTAGGCCTGGGCTGGATTTGAAGCTGCCAGCTCTGGTGTATGTGGCTGATGACTTAGCCGCTTGAGCTACAGGTGCCACCCAAGACTCTAGATCATATTTAATATTTTTTATTCTAGCAGATGGTTACTCTGTTTAGATTTTGAATGCAGATTCTGGTTTGCTTTCATGAGTTGTGGCTCCAGTGACATTTAACTTTTAAAGCCTTTGCAGAACTGTTTTGGTCTGCTTGGTTTATCTAGTGCTTTTGTAGCTCTCACTGATTCCTGCTGATGCTTTCTCAGAACATCCACCTGGCACCTGTGAGTGGGGTGAAGGCATCTCTGGCCTACTGGGGACAAAGAAGCTTTTCAGGCCACTTATTGTGGCCAGATTCCCCTTCTGTCATCTCCCAGCCATGCCTTGTCCCTTGGTAGCGGAGGGGAGTCTCAGGCCTGACAGGAACACATGTAGAGTCCAGTACCTGTGTGGCAGGATTCCCTCTTCCTCGTGCCAGGTAAAGAGTTTATTCCTAGGCTGGGCGGCTTATTATGATCAAGTTTTTCTTGCTACCATTCTCTGAATGTCAAGTGTTTGTTAGTGGAAGTGTGGATCCTTAGCCCTGGTAGGAAAGGAGAGCACTTTTCTTGGCTTCTTAATTGTTAGTGGGGCTTCCAACAAATTCTTCTTGCCAGACTCACCAGTTGTATGTGGGGGAGAAATGACTAAACCTGAATCACCATCCGTTCTGAGGTTGGT
>CAUYQV010019715.1:0-42350 GCA_963574575.1 Galagoides demidoff | reverse complement strand
CCTGTGGTCCCAGCTACTTGGGAGGCAGAGGCAGGAGACTTGCTTGAGCCCAGGAGTTGGAGGTTGCTATGAGCTGTGATGCCATGGCACTCTACCCAGGGGGATAGCTTGAGGCTCCGTCTCAAAAAAAAAAAAAAATTATAATGATTAAAAATAAAAAACATTAAAAAATAACTTAAGAAATTATTTTATTATTTTCCTCCATTATATAAATGGAGAAAATTTACTCATTGAGAAGACGGTGAGCTGAATAGATGCAGATTCTACTCCTTGCTCTGAGGGTCTATCTGATGGAGGTTGTGAAGTTTTGCCTGACGGAAGTGACAAGGGATCTGAAGCTAATAGGACTAGGCCACTTGGTCTTCGTAATTTAGAGAAAATTCTCTGTCTCATTCCAGATCAGCTGAATAGAAAATGTGCAGGAATAATTATTTTATAATTAATTTACTTTTTTATTCCCAACTTTTTTTAGTGCCCAACACTTTAACTTGTCTGAATTTATTTTGTGCGTTGTACACGGTAGAAATCGCGCTGTTGTTCTTTATACTTTTCTTAAGACAGTTAATTGACCAGTCAGCACCAGTCACTTAAAGCACCTCCTTTCACCATGATATTAAATTATTCTGCATTCTGGTGTTTGTTGTATGACTTTCTGTTCTATTTCACCCAGTCATAGCTTCTTCTGTGACAGTCTCCCTCTCTTGTGTTGTGATAGCACGTTTTAATATCTGGTAGAACAAGGCCTTCTGTTTTTATTATTTTTCTTTTGCAAAGTTTTCTGATGTATCCCTCTCTCTCACTATTATTTTTTCCAGAAGAATTTTGAATAATGTTATACAGTGTTAAATATATTCCATAACAATTTTTATTACCGTTGCATGCTGCTCTTTCAAAGGTAGGGGGGAAGGATACTTCTTTATAACAATTAGTGCTTCTACCCAGTAATCTTGTATAAATATTTATCTATTTTTTTATACTCCCTCAGTCAAAAATATTTTTTTTTTTTGTTTCTTACAAATTGGATTTCCAGGACTTCATTACTTTGTTCATACTGTTTTTTTTTTTGCTTTATATTAAAAAGTTTCCCTTACAATGTTTTACATTATTAATGCTTTGCATTCTATTAAAAAGTATATGCAATGTGCATGAATAGTTTAAAACATAATTATGAAATAAGCATGTGCCCACTCTCTGCTTGCACTATAAAAGCACTTTGTATGGCCACCAAGAATGACATCTTCTCCTGTCCTCCAAAAAAAAAAAAAATAGATATCATCCTGAATTTTACATTAAACATTCTCTTTATTTTTATTTGATGTTAGAAATACATCTATATTCCAAAACTATATCCTTTAGTTTCTCTAGGTTTCCATTACATACACATGGATTGAGTGTTTTAAAGATTACAAATGAACGATTTGCATTTTTCTGTCTTTCAACATAGTTTTGAGATTCCTCGACGTTGATGCACACAGTTGGATTTCATTCATCGCCATCTCATGAGTATATTCTTATTTATTCGACCATTTTACAGCAGATGGACATTAGGGTTGTGCTCAGATGTCGCCGTCTTACAACATGGTTCATAAGAATATATATATGTGTATACATAGATATATATATTTTTTTTTGCAGTTTTTTTTTTTTTTTTGGTCCGGTGCTGGGTTGGGGCATATGGGGCCAGCACCCTACTCCTTTGAGGCATGGGTGCCACCTCATAAAAAATTTTTATACTTTTGATTGGACATATATAAAATTTCGCTAAGGTACACTTAGTAATAGAATACAGAAACTGAAGGGCATTAACTGTCTTCAGCTATACTAATGCCAAATTGTTTTCCAAAATGGTAGCAAATTTATTCTCCTCCAAGCGAAGTTTCTACTTCTTTACAACTTTAAACAAACACTTGGTCTCATCAGGTTTTGAAATTCTGGGTCATCTGGTAAGTATGAAATAATACTTCATTGATATTTTATTTACTTTTACCTAATACCTATTACCTACTTAAAAGGCCAAGCATCTTTATTTTATTTTATTATATTTTTGGAGGCAGAGTCTTATTATGATGTCACCCTTGGGAGAGTGTCATGGTCTCACAGCTCACAGCAACCTCCAACTCTTGGGCTTAAGCAATTCTCTTGCCTCAGCCTCCCAGGTAGCTAGGACTACAGGTGCTCACCACAATGCCTGGCTATTTTTTTGTTGTTGCAGTTGTCATTGTTGATTTTAACTGGCCCAGGCTGGGTTCGAACCCCCCAGCCTCGGTGTGTATGTGGCCGGTGCCCTACCCACTGAGCTACGGGTGCCACCAAAAGGCCAAGCATCTTTTAATGTTTCCTGGACATTATTGTCCTTTTCTTGCTGATCTGTGCATTCTTGACAGTGAATGCATACTCACTGGTATATGAGTTATAAAAGAAAATCTCTCAGCCTGTGTCTTACCTTTTTTCTTTATTTTACCATTGCATATAGATCAGTTCTTAATTTTACTGTGGTCAAATTTATCAGAGATTTTCTTTTCTTGTGTAAGAGAAAGAAAAACAAACAGTATCAGACATAGACTTTGGACACCGTTGCTGCCCTGACCGCATCCTACTAATGTTTACTGCAAAACACTTGCTCCTTTACCCAAATGCTGCAGAAGCAAATGTGGTCTCCACAGAGCAGAAGCAAGAAGCACCAGAGAGTTAATGCCTGAAACCATCCTGTTCTACTAGTACTTGTCAAAACAGCTCAAACCCTAAAGCCCCCAGGAATGATGATGATGGTGATGGTGATGGTTTGTGAAGTGATACTGTCACTAAATACAATACAAATGAATTAGTAGGAAGGAAACATTTAAAACTAAAAGTGAAATTAAAAAAGCAAAAGGTAAAACTAAACTAAACCACTCCTTTTGAAATACTTTTTCTCTCCTTCTCTGTTTACCTTGTTATGGATCAGAAAGAATTCATAAGTCAGTGCTGGTTCTTGAACCATACTTGGAATGGCACTGGTCCAAAACTCAGTTATTCACAAGGTAATCCTCTTCAGAGCACAGAGGTTCTCAACCTTCCTAATGCCATGATGTGTTTTCATTGTTACAAAGGGGTCACGACCCACAGGTTGAGAACTGCTGTCACAGCACCTCTCATACTGGCTTCTTGCCCCTGCAGTCTCTCTTTCCTTCTCTGACACCACTTCCTAAATAAACCTACGTACTTTCATTTAAATCTTTATTATTGTGGGGTCTGCTTCTTAATGAAGAAACACTTTCTGTACCTTAATGTGCTAAGAATATTTTCTTCCTTTTTTTTTCTTTTGAGACAGAGTCTCACTCTGTTGCCCTGGGAAGAGTGCCATGGGATCACAGCTCACAGCAACTTCAAACTCTTGGGATCAAGCAATTCTCTTGCCTCAGCCTCCCAAGTAGCTGGGACTACAGGTGTGCGCCATACCCGGCTAATTTTTCTATGTTTAGTAGAGACGAGGTCTCACCCTTGCTCAGGCTGGTCTGGAACCCCTGAGCTCAAACATCTACCCAATTTGGCCTCCCAGATTGCTAAGATTACAGGTATGAACCACTGTGCCCAGCCAGAATATTTTCTTACATTTTCATCAATAGTTTTAAAGTTACACCTTTAGTAAAATGTCCTCAGTCCATTTACATTTGTGATGTTATGTATAATGTGAGGTAGTAATCCAATTTCAATTCCTCCTCCCTGTTCTAGAAACACTGGAAAAAAAATTAATTACTTGATTGATGTGTCATGTTACCGTGGCCTTCCATCACATGTTCTTGATAGAAATGGATATATAGATGGATCTATTTCCAAGTTCTACTCTGTTCAATTGTTCTATCCCTGTGTCAATACCCACACCTTCTTAAGTCATATAACAAGGGGGAGGGTCAGGGCAGCCTGTTTTTGCATGTCCCTGACCCCCTTCTCATTGGTTTGTGACCTACTCATTATTTTATTTCTGGTATTTGGTAGAGAAAAGCTCACAACTTTGTATTTCACGTTCAAGATGGTCTTAGCTATGTTTACCTTTATATATACACATTTTAGGATCAGCTTGTACCTTTTCAAAAATGTTTTACTTTTGCATTGGAATTTCATGCATTATAGATCACTTGGTAAATAATATTATGTCCTAACAATATTAGCTTTTCCTATCCATGAGTATGGTATATCTCCTATCTAGGCCTTCTTTAACATCTTTCAGTACTCTGTACATTTATACACGTATCCTGGAAACTTTTGATAAATGTTTTAATAAATACCTTACATTTTTACTGCTATTGTAAATGGTGTCTTTAAGAAAATTTCACATACTTGTTAAGTAAACAGAAATGCAAGTGACATTTTAATATTCATCTCCTGGCAAACATGCTGTATTCTCCTATGAATTCTAATAATTTGTGTGCAAATCTATTTGGATCATCTATATGGATAATTGAAGCATCTGCAGTTAATAGTTTTGGTCTTTTCCAATCTTTAACTCTTTTATTTTCTTATCTTCAACTAGGGCCATCGATATAATATTTAATGGAAATAAGGATAGACATATGACTATATTTCAATTTCAAAGATAATGATGTTTCTATTTCATCCCTGAGTATGCTGTTTGTAATTTTGTTAATTTTTTTTTTTTTGCAGGTTTCTGGCTGGGGCTGGGTTTGAACCTGTCACCTCCAGCATATGGGGCCGGCATCCCACCCCTTTGAGCCACAGGCACCACCCTGTTTGTAGATTTTTTGTAGTTACCCTTTATCAGGTTAATAAGGTTCTTTTCATTTCTGCTCTACAAGGATATTTTGTTTTAAAATCATGCTGGGCTTTAACTGAGGCATTTTCCATAACTGTTGCTGTAATGATAAATATTTTCCTCTCTCTTAGTATTTTAATGTAGCAAATTACATAAATGGATTATTCAAGTTAAATATTGATTTCTTAGAATAAACTATGCTTTCCTATTTGTATACAGTTTGGGATTGTTTGCTGATATCATATTTAGGGCATTTGCTTCTACTTTCTTTTTTCGGGTGATAAGCTTGTTTGGTGTTGATATCAAGGTTACAGTCGTGTCATAAACTGAGAGGGAAAGAGTTCTTCCTTCTTCCTCACTCAGAAAGTACACAAGTAAGATGGGGATTACAAACTCCTTGTATGTGTTTCTCTGATTACGCTTGTAAAGTCACCTGGGAAGGATGCTTTCTTTGGTGGGAAAGTAAGTTTAAATTACTGATTCTGTTTCTTTATTTGTTATAGAACTGTGTAGGAACCTGTTTCCCCTTGAGTTAGGTTTTTAATTTGTACTTTGCCAGAACGTTCCCCGTATCACCTCAATTTCTTGTCATAAAATTACATGTAGCTTCCTCATTTTATCTTCCTTATTGGTAAACAAGCACCTTACAAGTCCATAACCCAAATAAACATCTCATTAATTTAGCAGCAGTCAGCTTTAATACTTTATACCCTGACCTTGCTTTTCTTTATAGGTTTCATGGCTTAGGCACCCATCCCTGGCACAGTAGAGTTTATTATGAAATAAATAAAATAAATATAGCAAATAGTGCTAAACTGTTTTACAAAGATCAGTTTGGGAGAACCAACACCTTTACAATGTTAACTTTCATTCCATGAACATATTTTATTTATTTAGATATTCTTATCAAGCATGAGTATTAGTGGTTTTTTAAAAAAAACTTTCTTGCTATAATTCTCAGGAGGCATTTGCTTTGCATTATCAGATTAATCACTTTTAATAAGAATGAAAGCATATTTTTCATCTGTCCAGTGGTATGGGATGGTCTGATATAATGGGTCATTCTGTTAATGATTACATGAGTTCCTTATTTAAATATTTCCAACTCAGAGAGAAAGGAAGAACTGAGATATACTTATGGACTATTTAGCTGGATAAGAGGTCTGCTTGTCTTGTAGGGGAATGGTGTGAGGAACGGTTAAGGAAAAGAAATAACCAGGGGTAGGCACGGTGGCTCACATCTGTAATCCCAGCTCTCTGGGAGGCCAAAGCAGGTGGATTGCTTGAGTTCAGGAAGTCAAGACCAACCAGCCTGAGTAATAGCAGGCTCTACTAAAAATAGAAAAACTAACTAGGCATTGTGGTGTATAAGGGGTATTCTTAAACCTAAGAGTTCATGGTTGCTGTGAGCCATGATGATGCCATGACACTCTTACCCAGAGCAACAGAGTGAGACTCTGTCCCCTAAAAAATAAAATAAAAAAAAGAAGAAGAAAGAAATAAGCAGGGGGGGTGGCACCTGTGGCTCAAAGGAGTAGGGCACCAGCCCCATATACTAGAGATGGAAGTTTCAAACACAGCCCTGGCCAAAAAAAAAAAAAGAAAAGAAAAGAAAAGAAATAAGTAGGCATCAGAAAGACTCTCTGTGGATCGGAGGTTTTTTAGATATTTTGAAAGACTGTGAAGTTAGTTACCGGACTCACTGCCCCTTCCTTTAATGGGCGTATCCCTTCCAGTGACAGCCTTCCTTCTGCTAGAGCCCTCTGGTTTCCTTATTTGCCACGTGCTCTGTATGCAGGCTTGGAGTGGCAGCTCTTGTCCATCCTTTGCACCATGAACTAGGAAATAAAAATGCTCATGACACTGACCCCTCCTTACCCCTCACCCCCATCCCCTCCTGCCTTTTGTGCAGGGCAGTCAGAGTTAGGGGTATGCATGCTGTTGGTTTGGAAAGCTCGTCCACTGTGCCCAGGGGTGTGTGTGGGTGCTTCTTCGCAAGGCACCTCAGTTCGGTCCTCTCTGTCTCCCATTTAGATGCTTCTCCGTGATGGTCTGTGTCAGTTCTTCCTGGCTCAGTATCCTCTTAGGGATTTTATGGCCATTTTAAAGGTGTTTTTCCTCTCTGTTTCTCCAGGAAGGTAGTTGAAGACGCGTGATCAGACGGCCATCTTGAATCAAAACTCTTATTCTCCCCATTTAGACCTATAGGGCAGTACTGTGTCACGGGTTGAAGCCACACTGCCTGGGTTTATGCGCTGTTCCCACCACTTGTTCACTGGAAGACCTCGGCAAGCTGCTTCACAACTCCATGCTTCCTCACTTTAAAATGGGGATAAAAATACCACCTACTTCCTAAGTCTTCGTGGGGATTTAACACGTTAATATACATACAGCACTTAGCAAGGTATCTGGCACAAAGTAAATATTCCATGTGTTTGCTCCTCCCCCGGTCTCCCTGAATTCTCTGGGAATGGCTCTAGCGTAGCCTGGAGATCACTGATTTGATTTTTGTTTTTTTGCAGAGCCAATTAGGATTGTTACTATTTCCAGCGGTATCCTTACCTCAGTCTGTTCTTTCCGAATGATGTTATTGCTACTCCTAGAAGCCACGTCTTCTCAGGGCTTACTGAGACTGTTAACTAGCTTCCTACCACCGTCTCTTGATTTCTATGGCAAATAATTTTAAAATCTATCTTGTCTCCGAGGGCTCAGGATTCATTCATTCTATAACACACTTACTGTATGCTCATTTATCTACCTGGCACTGTCCTAACTGCTTGGGAAGTAGCAGTAAACAAAACAGAAAGGAAAATGCTTGTCTGGGTGGAATGCCTTCCAGTGGGAGAAGGCAGATAATAAAAGGTAGAGTGAAATATGTGGTATGTCAGATGATAATTGCTAAGGAGATGCACGAAGCAGGAAAGAGGGACGGAGTGTGGTGTGGGCGGCTTCCAGTTTTTAATAGAATGGGCTGAGGAGAGCTCCCTGAGAAGTGACACTGGAACACAGAAGTTGCAGAAGGAGCCAGCCCTGTTTAGATGGCAGAAGCTGTGGTCTAGCCAGAGGGAACAGCAAATGCAAAGGCCCTGAGGCAGGGCCATACTGGATCTATTTGAGGGAACAATGACTGACTTTGTGTAGCAAGTCAGAAGTAGGAGTTAAGGTCAGAGAGGCACGCAGAGAGGGAATTCACATTACCTGTGGCCTTGGGATTTTCATCACAGGGATCTGAGAAACCATCAGCTGCTTAGGAGCAGAGGGATATGATTTGCCTCAGGGTTTAAACAAGATCATCCTTGTTGCTGTGTTGAGAAAAGAATGCAGGGGGCAGGGCTGAAGACGAAAGGTCCTTAGGGAGACTGCTGCAGTAACTTAGGTTGAAGAGCACATGGGCTTGCACCAGTGGAGGCTGTAAGAATCGGTCAAGGTCTTGGTAGACACTCAAAGATGAATGAAGAGAAGATAGCAACAGATCAGACGTGGGGAGTGAGCAGGGCTGCTGTGGACAAAGCCAGGAGGTATCAGTCCCAGATGAGAAAAGGTGAAGGGTTTTCTTCGGAGTTGTTCCATCCAGGACCTTGGGTCTGAGAAAAGTAAGGAGTCGAGTTTTGTTTTGAGGTGCTAATGAAATGGGGTTCCCATTAACTGAGATGGTGAAGACCGGGAGAAGGGTGAGTTGGGTGGTGGCTGAGGGATGAGCAGAAGCTCAGTCTGGGATGTGTCTAATTCCAGAGGCTGATTAGCAATCCAGGTGGAGAGGGTGAAGAGAAAGTTGGATAAACACTCCGGAGGGCTGAGGAGAGGTCTGCCCTGGAGACAGCAACTGGGAAAATTATTAGCATATAGATGGATTTGAAAGCCAAGAGACTGGGGGAGATAATTTGGGAAATGAATGTGCATCCAGGGTCAGCAATCTATGGCCCTCAGGCCAAATCCAACCAGCTGCCTGTTTTTTGTAAATATAATTTTATTGGAACACCGCCACACCCATTTGTTTATCTGTTGTCTCTGGCTGTTTTCCTGCTACAAACAGGCAGAAATGAAGAGCTGGTGCAGACTGTCTAGTGCACAAAGCCTCTGTTTTAAGATCCGGCCAGCCTCTGATATAGTAATAAAGGAAAAAGGTTCCCCAAACTGGGCTAAGAAGGTCAAGATATTTAAAAGGAACCTGAAAAAAAAAAAAAGAAGAAGAAGAAGAAGAGGAATCACTGAGGAAAGAGAAAATCTAGAAATGTGTAAGGTTTAGAATTATGAAAAATGTTCTGGAAGTCAAGTGCAAAAAGTAATTTAAGGACAATTTCACAGCCAACTGTGCCACACACCGCCAATGGGTTAAGGAGGAAGATCTAACTCTCTGAGTAATGATTCTTGGATTTGGTGATGCGAAGGTCATAGATGACCTTGAAAGAATTGCTTGGTGAGATGTTAGGCATTTGAGTCACCGTGAGATGAATGGGTTCAAGAGAGAATAAGAGAAAGAAATGGATGTATAGAAAAGAAGGGATGGGTAGAGCTGGGCGTTTTTGGTTTTGATTATTTTAGAGCAGCTTTGTGGAAGGTCATAAATATGATCAGTTGGAGGGGGGAGTTTTGATATAGGTAGAAAAGGGACCATTGCTGGAGCAATGACCTTGACCAGAGAAAAGGAAGTAGGATTTGGTGCATTAAGTGGAGAAACAGGCCTTTATTTAGAAAACAAATGGTTCATCCCTAGAAACAGAAGACAGCAGGGGGAGTTCAAGTGTGTGGGTAAGATGTAGGTGATAACAGCTCCAGGGAGTCTCTATGGTGTCACTTTTCTCAGTCAATTAAGCAACAAGGTCATCAACTGAGCGTGAGGACATGTGGAGGTGCTGGCAGTCTGAGGACAGGGGAGGTGTATTTTCTGGGAAACTGGAAGTATGGACGGACCAGGGAAGCACAGAGATACTGGGCAGTTTTAAAAGCCTGCCCCAGTGGTGCTTCTGGCTCTCCAGGGAGGGCGGTTCACATGCTGGTGTGCAGTGGGCTACGGAAGGGGAAGGACTGAACCAGGCAGGAAGTCGGGGGAAGCAGAATTGTGAATACCTGGAAATGAGAAGGGGACCAAGACGTTCGGGAGTATGCCAGGGAGAGATTGCAACCACCAGCTGAGGAATTGAAGCTGAGAAGGGAGTGAGCACGTTGACTCAGTAACAGGTCCTAGTGGGGTTAAATGTTTGCAGTGACTGTACTAGAGGCAGTAAGTTGAAAAGAGAGATGTGGTCAGAGTGAGATGTTTGAAACTGAGATTACAGAGGGGTTAGAGGTTATTTAAAAATGGTCCCTTGGCCGTGGCCAACAGATGGTTCGCATTGATCTCTGCTTTGTTTATTTTTTCCTGAACACTCTTAAATAAAAAGCTGTCTACTATGTCCAATGCTGGCCACAAACCACTTAACATAGCTCTTGGCAGAAAGCAAACCGAGTGCTTTACATACGGACTTTCACGTAACACAGCCCCTCTAAAGAGGCCGGTAGCATGACCATTACCATTTTATAGAGGGTGGCACTGAAGTGTACAGGGTGCAAGTTACAAGATCTGACGATTAAGTTTGCAAACTCATCCTGGAAAAAGTACGACATACCTCATGGCTGGATGTCACTGCAGTCACCAGATGGCCAACGGGAGTACTTCAAAGGTGACCATAGTGATAGTCAGCCATTGAGGTAGGTAGAAGCTTTTCTGGAATGAGTTAACAGACTTAATTTGACCTCATATTTAACCAGGATTGCATGACAACATAGTTAATGAAGACTGGGTCTTGCACAGATCCTTCTGTTTACAAAGTATTTTCTGAAGCATCCCCTTCCTTTACCACCTGGCAGATATGTGGGTCCAAAAGGCTGAAAGGTAGTCATGGTATCTGTCAGTAGCAAAGTCAGGGTGTCTCTGCCGCTGACCAAGGCTCTCTCTGCCCACTACATTGCCACTCCATGGGTCAAGATGTCCTTTTCAATGAAGTAGACTTACTCTCCTTTGATTAAACTGGGTCTTCTTTCATGGGGAACAGACTTCTTGACAAAAGATTCCCTTTTTCTTTTTTATTTTTTGGTCTTATCTTCTAATTCTGTGTTGCTTTTCCACTCTTTTATTCTTTGTAATTCTTTAATGAGTCCACATTCTCCCTTCCCACAATTTCATTTCTTCTTCTATCTAACAGCATGGAACTTTCCATCCTTTTGACAGAGTTCTACAACAAAGGTTAATTACTTTATAATTTCATTCTCTTAAAAAAAAAAAAGCACACTAAACTTGCTAATTTTAACTGTGCTTCTTGTCAGTGGGTTCATGCAAATTCACTGTAATTAAACCAGATGTTTTCTTGTGCCTTAAAGTCAGGTGGTAATTTAAGGGAAATTTTCATTTCAACACAAAAGAGGACAGAGTGTTATCAAGGGACGTTCTTTCCTCTCATTTCCTCTCCTCTCTTCTCTTCCTCTTCATTTCTACACGTGATTAACCCCACACGTGAAAAGTGGGGTTAATAATGGTTGAACTTCAGGGGCTGATATGAGAAGTAACAAGGCCGTATATTTGAAAGCACAGAACCTTGTGCCAGTCAACAGAGGTTTCCTTTTTTTTCTTTCATTCTTTATCTATCATTTTTCTATCATTTTTTAGGCTTCTTCATTGTAGGCGCCATATGTATTCGCGTGTAGGTTGCTTGTTCATTATAAAAAGACTTGGAACTTAAAAATCAAAATAACTTGAGAATAATTCCAGGGCCCCCAGAGTCTTATGGAGAAAAATCAGAGAAATTCAAATAATGTTAATCTATTCATATTTTCTAGTTTTGTTGGAGGAAAAATACTGGTTCTAGATAAATCTTAACATCGTAAGGCATCAAATATAGCCTTTCTTCTTTTTTTTCTTTTTTGCAGTTTTTGGCTGGGGCTGGGTTTGAACCTGCCACCTCCAGTATATGGAGCCCTATTCCTTTGAGCTACAGGTGCCACCCCAAATATAGTCTTTGAGTTGAACCATACAGTGGTATGCCACTAAATGTTTCACAACCAGCTCTCTAGGTAAAAAGAAAAAAAATAATTTGTTTGCCTATTTCCATGGTATGAATATTCCCATTGTGGCTGATTTCAAGTAACAAAGGCAGTATTACCAAACTTGGAGATGGGAAGAGCCGCTAACGATCAGCTATAGCAAACCAGTGAGTCAGCTGTGAATATAGCTGAAATACTTTATACCTGTCCCCATGTTCTGAAACCATGTACAAGCACACATGCATTTGATGGGAGAAACCCACTCATTCAGTCACTCAACCAGCACACACTGTGGACCAGCACTGTTCTTGGTGCTGGGGAATACACGGCCATGAAGACAACAAATTGAAGTTTCTATTCTCAGAAAGTTTCTACATTCCTAATGGAGAAAGTAATAATAAACTCGAGAAATAAACATGAATGCATGCAGTGGAGAAAAATCAAAGGAGAAGAGAGGGTGGTTTGGGGCAGGCATAGGGTTGTACGTTAGGGGGTCAGAGAAGGGTTCCAAGGTAAGATTGGGGATGTATTAATTCTTTTTTTGCACAACTGTATCAACAGCATCTACATTATAGTGTTTGGCAATTAGCTATAAGACCAGAGACTATCAATGCCCAGCTCATAGTGGGCTTTTGAACACCACAGGTGCATTCTCCTTACCCTCTCAAGGTCATGTTTAGAAACATCTCAAATGCAATGAGCTCTAATAAAGTGATGCTTTCAGGACTTAGTGCAGTGCAGACAGCTTTTTGCTTTCTGCTAAATGACTCTGCACTACTTTACTTACTGCCTCGTACAGTTACAGCCTTTGTGCTTTCCCCCTCACTTTTCTCTATTCCAGGTGTATGTGACACATCTTATTACTATACGTACCCATCCCTAGGAACAAGCAGCTTCCTCCTAGCCTGCTGTGACCTGAGAAACCACATGTGTAGGACTATTAGAAATGTATGTAAAATAAGGGTATTCATGGGCGGCACCTGTGGCTCAAAAGGGTAGGGCACTAGCCCCATATACCAGAGGTGGTGGGTTCAAACCTGGCCCCAGCCAAAAACTGCAAAAAAAAAATAATAAAATAAAATAAATAAAGGTATTCATTTCTGAGATATGTCATTCTTCCCTATAATTAAAGTACATGAGCTTTTAAAAATTCATGATATTAAATGAAATAATATATTTTAACTATATGATTAAGTATATTATTATAAATTATTTTAATATATATTATGTGCTGTGCTATTAGTTGCAATCACTTATATTCATTAAGCATTTTATGGGGGCCTAACTTTCCTTGTTATAAACTAGGAAAAATAATACCACTCTTTCACATTTTGTGTTAAGATGAAATGATTCCACATCGCTGGTGAAAATCCGAGATGGTACCCCTTCCACAGAGGAGTATCTTTCAGTATCAAAGAAAACTGCACATAGATTTATCCTTTGAATAGAGCAATCTCACTTTTTGGAACTGACTCTGGCGATACATCCCCACAAGTACCAAAAAGCAAATGCACAGGCTATTTGCCACGGTACCTATACTATTTGTAATAGCAAATATGGAAACAACCTAAGTGTCTGCGGACAGTGGTTGAATAAACCACAGGACATCCATCCACGCAACGAAGTACCGAGAAGTGTGGAAAGAATGGGGAATCGGAGAGAACTGCCGAGGAAATGACTTCCAGGCCATATTAAGAGAACAAAAACACAAGAGGCCAAGTACATCTACCATGCTACCTTCCATATAAGAAATAGGAGAAAGAAAAATACACTTTTTGCAAAATGAATGATAGGAAAGATAAACCAAAAATGAATGAAAACGGTTACCTTTCAAGTGTGGATTGGAATAGTGCAAAAGAGTTACGGCTGGTGGCGATATTTATCAGACTATATCTACCTTTTCATACAGTTTTGATTTTTGAAAGATGCCACTGTTTTACATGTTTAAAACAATGGGATTATACACCCTCACAAAAGAAAACCTCAAATCAGTTCAAGGTGGCAGGGGAATGGGGGAGCAGGGAGAGGGGAGGTGGGAGGGGTTGGGGGTTACAGTGTATGGCACACCTTTTGGAGGGGGCACAATTATAAGAGGGACTGTACCTAACAAATGCGATCAGTATAACCTAATTCTTTGTACTCTCCACGAAGCCCAAACAATAAAAAAATAAAGGAATTAAAAAGGATGGGAGGTGAGGCAAGCCTTAAAATGGAAACAAACGAACCTCACTGGGTATAAAATGAATGAAATAATCACACAGAGAAATAATTAAACGTTGACCAGTATTCTGACCGTATACCCTTCGTGAGACATAGCCAAAAGGGAGGTAAAAGCCTGAATTATTTAACCTAACTTATTGTTAGCTTTATTGTTTGCTACTGTGATTGGAGCTGTAAATTCAAAACTATTTTATAGGTGTTGCAGGATGGAGCGAAGGGGATAAAAGATACGTGGCTGCTGAGAATCAGAATTCTCACTGTGGGAGAAGGGAGATATAGGGATAGAATGTGCAGAAGAGTCCTGAGGTGTTGGATTTGAATCAGTATGAGATCTTGATTTAAAACCAGATAAACCACATTCCCTCGCTCTACCCACTTGAAGCTCCTAGAGGCAAGGAGGCATCACTGAACACACCTCAGACATGTGTCTCAGTGCCAAGCTACCCCTCCACGCCGAAGGAAACTAGAAATCCTTAGATAAGTGGTTGATTTCAGCTCTGGGGCAGGGACATTACAAGGATAGTCCAGAATGTACAGTTGTGTTAGAAGCATGGAAGACTCATGAGGACACGTCAGAAGGACCCAGGAGCCAGCTGCCAGGGATTCCTACCAGCCATGGTCGAGACAATTGGAGCATCGGAAAGAGTAATGACGATAGCGGATTTTAATGCACTGAGTCAAAAATCTATGAATCACTGGGGACACTAAAAATGAGGGGGAAGATGAGGAAAGAAAAGCTCTTCTCTAAAGAAGAATGCTAATTAATACAGGCAGGAGGAAGGATAGATTTAAAAATCATCCGTTTGTAAGCACCAGTGCAATAGTTGATTCAGCCAAGCATCCTTAAGGTGTGCTCAAACCATCAAGTGAACGGTTTGGGGGAATTAGATTCTAATACCACCTCAAAGTGGTACTGCACAGATCCTTTAGAAGAGGAAAAGGGCAAGGGCGGTCCTCACCCCACCTTGGTGACCATACGCAGAACCCCCAATAGGGAGGCACCCTGTTATTACGTGTCTCTCGCCAAGATAGAGGGAGGAATACACATCCCCACTCACGTCATCCCTGCCCAAATTATCTTGCATTCTAGTTTTGCCACATAGAATGGGGTTTAAAGGCATGAATGTACACAGCTACGATTTAATTAAAAACAAAGAAAAAAAATAAATGTAATAAACTTCAAAAAAAAGAAAAAAGAAAGAAAGGTGAGCACGCACTTTGTGTTAGGTTATTTTCAGATTAATGTTAAACATCTTCTGGGCGTCCGTGGGCACCTTGCGTACTGCAACTTAACCGCTCCTTTGCCAAATCTTGGCCCAAGATTTTATGAAATGTTTCAAATCTATAGGAAAAATCAAAAGAATAGTACAAAGAAGACCTATAAGCCCTTCCCCGACCTTGAACAGTGATGAACACTTGGCTCCACTTATTTTTTCCCATCTATACATATCTATCATATATGTGCCCAGAAGGGAGCAGGTGCTCCCATAGCCAGCTCGAGCCTGCCATCAACAGGGCTTTCACCTTGGGAGGCCTCATAGGCTCCCTTTCATAGTTATGCCTGTGTGCTGGGTAAAGGTGGGGAAGCAACCCCTGAGGAAATGAGCTGTGATTTTGTCTGAGACATTTGTGGAAAAGGAAAACGTAGAGAATATGTCTCTTATCAACAGCTGCTTCCAAGATGAAGCCACCAGGCTCCGTGGCCATGAGGTTCTCTCTCCTGTGGCGGATTACTCTGCAGGCCCTCAGAGGCCCTGGGGTGCTGAAATTACAAATTCTGCAAATTCCCCAGAAGGCAATTTTGTAGCTCGGATGGAAGCAGCAGGCATCTCGACGGCTCAATCCTAAAGGTTGCTTTCTGGCTCCCCAAGGGGAGTTTCAGTTAATCGACTAGAGAGAGCCATGCTGTATCCTCAACTTGTCCTTGAGGTGAATGAGTCCCCAGCAAACAGAAATGGGGCCCCCTCCCTCTGGAGAGAGAAGGGAAGCTAATCCTGCCATAGAAAGGGGTCCCCACTCTGCTGAGACTGTCCTTCAGTCCTGAGGTTTCTGTGGTGTAGCCTCAGAATAGCTTCAGAACGCAGGACGGGTGTTGTATATGTTCTTGCCTTTAATATGATAATATCTGCGTATTTCGGTAAAGCAGGAATTGGTGTTTTATTAATGATGTTTAATTAAATTTTAATTTCAAAGCATTGCTGCTCTCACATTGTTTTGATAAAAGCTTTGTGATTTTTTTTTTCTCCTTGATGATAGAAAGGAGAGAGGCTAGGGCTCACCTTATGGCTGAAATTTGAGATTTGCTGGTGCCCATGGGGGGGCGTCCTCAAAGCATCTTTGAAAAAACTGCCCCCGGCTCGGCGCCTGTGGCTCGATCGGCTAAGGTGCCAGCCACGTACACCTAAAGTGGCGGGTTCAAATCCCCAGCCCGGGCCCACCAAACAACAACGATGGCTGCAACCAAAAAATGGCCGGGCATTGTGGCGGGCACCTGTGGTCCCAGCCACTTGGGAGGTGGAGGCAGGAGACTCGCTTGAGCACAGGAGTTGGAGGTTGCTATGAGCTGTGATGCCATGGCACTCTACCCAGGGGGATAGCTTGAGGCTCCATCTCAAAAAAAAAAAAAAAAAGAAAAGAAAAAGAAAAAGAAAAAACTGCCCTGAGCTGCTCCCTGGCCAAACACCATTGTTGATCTTCCAAGTCCTGAATTTCCACGCTGATTTTCAAGAGTGGCTCCTCCCTAACAAGCAGGAATTCCCTGTGAATACTGGTCACTAAACTACCCTTTTGATTCTCTCTCTGCTTCTCAAAACAGGCACTGCTACCTTTCGAGAGCCTACATTGTATTTCCCACAAGTTCAAGTGTATACCTAGAGTTCCGAAGAGGTCTTCTAGGGAAGCTGAATTGTTTCTGAGTTGCTTATGCTAAATGTTCTTTTGTCAAGAAATACAGTCGAATCTCTGTGAGTCGACCACCCCAGGGACAGTATCAAACTGGTCCACATATGGAGGTGGTCAATGTAAGGAACTAGGCCCACTGTACTGTTATGTACACGTGGTCATGTCTGGTCTATGAAAATCAGGTCAACCTAAGGAGATTGACCTTGTAGGGAGTTGGTCAACTATGGAGGTTCTATTGCTTTTTTTCCCTATGATTTAGTGTAAACACATAGCAGCCACATCTATTGAAAATTTACTCTGGGTAAGTTTTTTTCTAGTCTAATTTCTTTATGTATTATCCCTTTTAGTGTGCACAAGACCCTGTAAGGTAGGTCTATCAATAACTCCATTTATAGGTGAAGACACCAAAGCGCTAAGAGTTTAAATAACTTGTCTCATGGGTGCTTGGGCCCAGAGTCTTCACCTTCTCCAGCAGCATGTTATTCTACCTGCTGGAGGAAGGGTTGGCACCTTTTTGAAACAATGGAGTCGGATCTAGGGAAGGCTCTGTTAGCTTTAGCAGAAGCCAAATCCTGGGCCATAGCTCCAGGCTTCAGAAAGAAGGCAAAGACAAGGTGAGCCTTCTACCTTCTCTGTTGGAGGCAGGGTGGGGAGGCGTTCTCAGGGAAGTCAACCATTCAGCTCCCCTAGAGAAGATGCTTATTGGAGGCAGTAGGGGCTATACCTACAGAAGGGTGAGGTTTACTGCAAAGCCAAGAAGGGGAAGAGCTGAGGGGTCAGAGGCTGTGTCCTCACTGCTGCTGCTACCTCCAGAGATGACCCAATGCCTAGTGTGTGGCATGCAGGGGGTGGGAGTATTGCAAACAGGGTGACTGGGGGGATGAACTTGAAGGGGACCTGGGAGGGATTTATCATGAAGTAGGTGGTGTAAAACTCCCGCTTCTAGAATGGGATGTGGGGCAAGTAAAAACTGGGAAACAGGGTGAGAAGAGGCTGGCACCCTTTCCCCTATTTCCTTATGAGGCTTTGCAATGGGGAATGTAGATCCAGGGCCCACCCAGGGCCATAACTCAGTGGTTCTTAGAGCTTGCTTTCATGAAACAATACAGGACTGCCATGCTGGAGGCTAGGTCTTGGGTTTGAAGGCCAATCTAAGTCAAGTAGGGCATTAATCCCATAGCTGGCAAAGACAGTGCTATGGCTACAACCTTTTGGATCCCTTTCTACCACTTTTGTGCCCCTCTATCCTTTGCCTGCATGAACAGAGAGGCAAACATCCCTGTAATTGTACCTCCCAATCTCTATTCCACATCCTGCCCCTAACCAGTGGCTGTCAGTTCCCTTCCGTGACTTGGACCCTCTGTGATACCTGGTTCAGCCTGCAGCGCCCCCTGCAGGCTCAGGCTGCAGCCATCCTTTGCAGGACTTGGCCAGAATTTGTCCTTGGGTTCCTTCCCTTTCCTATTCAGCTTTCCCAACTTCCCTCTCACTCTCCCCTGGGAAAACCTTCTTGATCAATCGCTTTGCACACAGATTTTCATCTCAGAGTTTGTTCTTGGGGACTAACTAAAAATGCTCCCCAAGGCCAGAGGTGGTGTGGCTGTAAGGAATACTGAGATTCAGCCATGGAGGAGTGATTCCCAGACAAGTGCCAGAACTGGGCAAATTCTACCCCATTAATAATGTGACTGGCGTGGTAAAGTTACACACGAGATGCAGAGGGACCCTGGGAAGGAACATCCGACTCAGTCTGGGGCACTCAAGGAAAGCTTACTGGAAGAAGTATCATTTGAACAAGACTTGAAAAATCAGTAGAGTTTGTTCAGCACACTTGGAGGGAATGTTCATTCCCAGCAGGAGAAATGGCATGGATGAGGACAGAGAGGCCGGTAGGTTATGTGCCAGACTCATTAGGACCTGTAAGACGTGGAGGTGGGGTGGGCTGGGGAGGGAGAAATGGGGGCTCCTAGGCTGACTTCCAGGTCTCTATCTTGAGTTACCAGGTGCAGTTCATTGAAATGAGGAACACAGAGAGAAAGTCACTATATAGGGTGGCCATGAAGTCCATGGGAAATTTTAAATTGCACATGAACTTCATGGCCACCCTGTATAAGAGATTAACTCATTTCTGAACACTTTGAATATGAGGTGTCTATAGTACAACCAGGTGCATATTCAGTAGTGGGTGCATTCAATGTGTGTGCTAAGTTTTTCGTAAGTATTTTCTTTCTTAGAATTTTTACAGAATCCAGAGTTATGTGACTCCCAAACTCAGCACGTTCAAACAACGCAATACCCACTTTCTCTTTTGGGATGCATCGGCGTTATTAAACCTTGAGCAGAGAAGGAGGCATAAAAGGGGGGAAGTGGGATGAATGGTACAGAAGGGTCAAACTTGAGTGCATGTGTGTGATGAGAACAGCGCCCCCTGGAGGTGTGCAATGCACAGCTTGTATAGTCCTTCAGTGAAGACTTTGGAAAAGAGTCAGATACAAAAAATGTGGTGGTGGGGATTAAAGAGGCAGTAAAAATAAAACCCTCATGACTGACTGGCATGACAGCCCCAAGCAGGTGCAGCCTCCCCATTCCCCGCCCACCACCCTTTGCTCACCGTCCTCCTCCGTCTGCACCACTAGCTCCTCGCTCTCCATCCGGCCCTCAGGGTTGGACAGCAGGAGGCGCAGCCGGATGGTCATGAAGGGGCGCAGACCCCGCAGGGTGTAGTGAGAGGACGTCTGGATGACCTCCTCGGCCTCGTACTGCTGCTGGTTGAACACATACTGGTACTGCACCGTGAGGTTGTAGCTGTGGCAGCGTGTCACCGCGTAGCCGAAGGGCTCCCACTGCAGGGTCAGCTGCCGGGCTCGGATGTCCACGATCTCCACATTCTGTGGGCCGTGCACCGGGTCTGAAAGACACACAGGTGGGACACAAGGGCTCTGAGTGGGCCATCAGCAAGGCGGGGTGCATGTTGTGTTGTCACAGGGGAGAATGGCTCTTCTGAACTTAACTGTCCCATCACAGCCTTCCTGGCTTTGGACACATGCAGTATAATTTAGACAACATTTTTCTTGAAATCAATCTCCTTTTGCTCACTTAAAAACATCTTTCTAAAGGGAAACACAAGTCTATGAAAAGAAAACTTGCCAAAAATAAATGCTAACCCTAACACATGCAAAATTGTTCAATTCTTAAGGGCTCATTACAGGGCCACCAAAACCAAGCTTGGGCACCATCAATAACACACACACTGCTGGGACACGCTTGTTTAGATGGCTGCTGGAATGCTGACCTACCTCCTTATTTTTAAGTCAGCTATGTCCCCTCCCCTTGGAGGTCAGCCTCCTCTTTTGTTAACAGCATCCAGACACACAAGTTGGAACATGAGTCACATCCCTGACATGTCCAGCACCCAGTCTCTCCACAGTGTCACCATGATCCATTGTCTCTGCCTTGGGATTGCCCCTCCTTTCCTGGACCGTTCATCATTTCCCAGACTCCTGCGACACTAAGTCCTCCTGTTCCTCCCACTTCCTCCCAAGCTGGCCCCTCCAGGGAGCTCATTCTCAACAGCGCCCCTCACCCAGCACTGCCTCCTGCTCCACCCTCCCCACTGACCTTGGTCCCAGATCCCCAACTCTAATGTCGGCTATATTTTATTTTATAATGAATATTCTCTTTATAGTTTACACATATTAAATAGATATGTTTGTACAAAACAGATTTCAATGAGATGTTTTTTAAAAATCCCCACATGTAAAGCTTATTCTACATTGAGCTTTAGGCATTTGTTAGGGTGGAAACATCTCTTCTCAAGGGATAATCACCCCCAGAAATTCTGTGTCAGAGTCTGTCTTACCCATTCCCAGCTAAGCCAGAGTCTCTTAGCTGGGAATAGGTAAGCGCAAAGTAGAGGCTATTAAATCAGTACTTTCCCCTGTATCACCTACAGGACTTGGCCAAGTAATGTAACCTCTTTGGGTCTACTCTTGATTTCATTTGTAAGAGGATAATAATAATAGTAGCTAACGTCATTGCAGGGGAGGAGGGAGATAAGGGGTTTGTAAAGCAGTTAGAATTGGAAATTAATAAGCAGTCCATAGATGGTACCTGGGGTATACTGTTTGCTTGGTTAGCGGTAATAGAAATAGTAATAATAATAATAATAATGCTTTATATGCTCTCTCTACCCTAAATGTCTTATACATGGTGGTGCTGGGTAGTACCCTTATGTGAAAAGCTGGCTTAAGACTTCATCATCTATCTCTCCCATCCCCTCAGAGCACTTAGGGATGACAACACCTCTGTACCAATACAAGTATAATAAGAAGCGGGGGTTGTACTTTTGGTGCCAGTTGATCCGTCCCTATGGGGAAAATGTCCGATAACTTGTGTCAGAGCCTGATCAAGGGACGTGCTTTATAGCAATGTCAGGCGGGGGTTTGGGGAGCCAGCTCAGAGGTCTCCATGTGGCTGCTGGGGACAGTGGGCAACCCCAGCTTCTGATCAACTGAAGAATTCACAGTCACTCTTGCAGCCCAATTATTCACGGACACAGGTCCTTTGTGGAAAGGAGAGCCAGCATGCCCAAATTAAATGGGTGACTTTCAAAAGATGACACTGAACCAGCTGGTGCTGTGGGCCCACTGTGCTGAGTCCACCACGGGGAACAGAAGGTGAGGAGTTCTGTCCCCTGTGTGCCTTTAGTGGGGGTTATGATTGGGGGTAGCAGCTGCTGCTGGTCAGACATCTCCAGCCCTGCCCAGCTCCAACTTCTCCACCAGTCCAGATGCTAGAGCTCTCTGGCAGGGAGGCCACCCTGAGCTCCCACTCGGGACCCACTCTACACCCCTCTTCTGGGGGCACCTTCTATACTGATGCCAAGACCCCGTAAGACAGTCACTCTCGAGGGGCCCTCACTTCCCCTGTGACAGAGCAAAAACAGGAAGATGTGAGACCCTTGAAGCCCAAAGCTATGGCCGCATTTTGTTAGACATCTTAAAATGTACCGTGAGAACGGCTGCAGTACGGCCTTAAAGCCCCACTGAAATAATATAATCAAAACACCATTGATAGAGTTGCAGTCATGAGTGCCGAGTTTACCTCCTGAATCATCCTGTGACCCTAGGAGGGGGGACTGCCGCCCCCACTTTACAGATGGATAAAATGAAGCCCAGGAGGGTCTGAGCACTTGTCTAGAGTTCTAGCGAGCAGCCCAGTGGAGTTTAGAACTTGTGCCTCCCTGACCCGACGTCTAGTGCACAGAGTAAAAAGAGCCCAGTAGGCATCTGTTGAAGGGATGCGTCCTCTGTTCTGCAAGTATCACTCGCTACCCGTGAGGAAGGCATCCCTGGGCCTGCCCTACCTAGAGGAAACCAAAGCCGTGTGACATGAAACGATCGGTCTAAAGCCACAGAGTGGGGAGCACAGCCCTGACGGGAAGCTACGTGAGTCCCAAACCTCTGTGTTTTCTCTGCACCATCACACCTTCAGAGGCTGAGACCAGGGAAAGAACATAAACACATGGCCTGTCACCATCCTCGGGAGTCTGGGGACACCTAAGGAGGACCTGTGTGAGAACGTCAAATGCTGAAAGGCAGAAATGACTCTGAGACCCGCCCCAGAGGGTGTTGCAGGGACTTAAGTGCCTTGCGTGCTAAACTGACCAGTGGTCTTTCTTCTCACCCTGTCTCCATTCTCCCTGTGGCTCACCTCTGGGCTGTGCACATAACCCCCTTTCTGATTCTCTTAAAGGAAGAAGCAGCCGGGGACACTTTTTCAAAGAAGGCCAGGGAAGCTGTGAGCCTGCCCCACAACAAGGAAACCCTTCCTCCCCCCGCCACCCCTGCCTAGAGAGAAGGCTGACACTTGCTTCCTCCCAAGCCCATGTGACTGATTGCCACCGCAGGCCACTGGGTACAGTGGTGCTGCCCAGAGCACGGCTTGAAGCCAGACTCTGGCACTCACTAGCCATGTGACCTTGGGCACGGGCACTTCACGCCTGAGCCTCCATCTCCTCATCTATAAAGTGGAAATTGTTATACGAATCTCAGAGCTGTTAATGAGCATAAAATGAACTGTAAAGAGAGAGAAAATTGCCTTTGCCCAACAGTAGGTGTTCCTGTTAGAGAGAACAGCCTTTCTTAGAGAAATGTCTCAAGGAGCTTCTTGGGCGAGAAGGGGAGTTCTCGGGGCCTCGGTAGCACTTTTGCTGAGCCTCAGCCTCTTCTCAGCCTTTTGGGCGTATTTACACAGGGGATGTAAATTCAACAAATTCAACAATTCTCAGCCTTTTGCTGCGAAGAAGAGAAAAATGCACTTGCCGGGGTGCCTGCACAGGAGAGGTGGGAGGGTGGGCACAGCAGAGTGTGGGGCGGGCATGGATATGACCCTGCTGGGGTATTTCTAAGATCTCCAGGGAGGGCCTCACAATATCACCAAGATGTTCCCTGGGATGGGATCTCCTATGGATTCTAGAAAGGGCTGACATCTGCCTACCTCGGGCCAAACTCGTTTTGAGAATAGCCCATGGGAACACAGGGACCAGAGGCGAAGGAGCCTTGGAAAATATATAGACCGTATGTGTTACCAAGAGCTTGGGAGGTTTCACAGGTAATGGAGGGGAAGAGGGTCAAGGAAATCTCAGTTCACATGTCAGAGGCAGAAGGACCAGCGGGGCAGGCACTGGTGGGTGAAAGGGCTTTGTAAATTCAAGAGCGCACATTCAAGCAAAGGGAAGGACAGCGGCTACTGAAGTTGGCTCCAGAGCTAGCACTTGTCTTCTGAAAACCACTCTTGGCCATAGGAATCCACGTTTAGGAGAGTGTAACTCACCCAGGGCCACACAGCCCAGCAGAGTCCTGGGCTCCCAGGGCCCTCTGCACCACCGTCCCGCACACTCAGCCTTTACTGTGCTGCCCTGGAGTTGCTGCTCACGTGTCTGTCTGTTCTCCAGGGACCACGGTCTGTTTGTTCACTGACCACGGCACAGGGCACAGCACAGGGCTGCTGAGGGGCCTGTTCTTGGGAACTGAGCTTGACCCCCTGACTCCACAGTCTTCTGTCCCCTTCAGCACATCGGCAGGGGCTTTAGGGGAAACCATTTCTTTCTTTCTTTTTTTTTTTGTATTCAAGCAAGGGAATATCCTAAGATTCTATACAATGGAGACTTGTTTTCAAAAATGTGGGAGGGAAGCCTTCATGCTTTCACCCTGACCCCCCAAACCTCAGCTGCCTAACCCAGCTTCTCCTCTGGTAATTGCCTGCAGCGGGGAGCATCTTGGGTTTACATTCAGGTTGGTGCAAACAAGCTAGAAATTGCTGAGAGTGCCTTGTGTGTGCAGTGGAGATTGGTTTGTTGAATTTACATCCCCCGTGTAAATACATCCAAGACTAGAGCCTCCAGGTAGAGCCCTGTCCGCATGACCTTCTTGAGTAAGAGCCCACAGGCCAAGAAGATGGCAAACAGCGGGAAAAGAATGTGCTTGTGTGGGACGCTGGAAAATCATCCTCTAATGGAAGTTCAAAGTGGCTCAGCCTCTGGTACGCTTCCTATGTGTTCTTAGACTGGGCAACAGGGGCCCTGCATTCTGGGGAGCCCAGTCCAGCAATCTTCAGATTGGGCCCTTTCTCCTGCCCCAGAGCAAGGAGCTAAGGGGCTGATAGGGTGTGTCCACCTGCTGTGCTCTCTTCCTTCCACACCAGGCCCATGTACCGGATGCCTCCAGATTCCCTGCCCAAAGAGCCCTAAACTCACTCCGAGTGCTTATGTGACCTTCCTCCTTGACCTTCCCTTCCTGTGAATCCCCCCTTGGCTCAAGAGGTAGCCAAAAAATGGTTGCTTTGAGAAAGCGGACAGAACCTGGCCAGGAGGACTGAGGTCTCCCTACTCATGTACTCAGGGGGCCTTTTGTGGGGACAGATTGAGGAGGCTGAAAGGAAAAGGAAAAAGAGCCGCCCGTTGTATCTTCTCCCAGCCCCTTCTGTGATGTTGCCCACATTAGTGGAGAGGTGCGTGCACGTGTGTGTGCACACTTACCACGCGTGTGTGGCTGCCCAGCTCGTGTCCGCAGAACCTCTCCACTCTATGCTGCCCCACGCCACGTCAGCTCTTCCTCGTGCTCCATTTCCATCCTGAAGGACCATTTTCAACCTAGGCCTGAGCCCAACCTGCAGCCCGTGCCATCCCCTGTTGTGTCTCACCACTCACTTCTCAGACCCTAAGGCACAGGTGTCCCAGTCCTCCCACACCTCCATGCTTCTGCCCACGCCTTTCCCTCTGCTTGGAGCCACTGACATATCCCTAGTCAGCATGTTCAAGGCCCAGCTCCAGTGCTACCCTCGACCTGCAAGGTTCTCTGTCAGCCCCGTTGCCCGTGAAGAACGCCTCTGCGGTCTGTTTTTGTAACCTGCTAGCACACTTCTTCCCTAGTTCTTATCAGACGTCATCTACTCACTTATACGTCTGGCTCATGTTCACCTCCCTTGCTAACTTGTGAGCCTTTTATCTCTTCCTTTTTTACAACCAAAATATATAGCAGCTGAAGGAATGCGTAAGTTAATTAACGAGTAAATATAGAAAGTAGGTGATGTCCAAAGATCAAACCACCAGAAACATAGTACTAATATACTCCGGGGAAAAGCAGTGAGTGGAGAAGTGGATCCGGGTTCTCTCTACACTCTAACGGTTAAGGGTAATCATGTGGTTAAGTTAGAATTGCCTTCTTTTTTTCCCCGCTCTGTATGGACGCAGCCTCTATCCCTGCTGTCAAAGGCAATAGCTGTAGAAGCTCCTAATGACTTTAATCAAGGCAGAACATCTTATTAAAAAAAGAAGCAGCAAAGCAGATTTCCAACTCATGAATCTGCTATGTATTCATCTTTGCGTGTGGAGCTGGCTGCAGCATATGTACTGTTCAAAGTTGAACCTAAATTGAGATAATTTGGGGCATGGGGCTGAAAATGTAGAGGTGGATAGCTTGTATGTAAAATTAATTTTTGATCCATTTGGAGATGCAATTTGAGTTACTTTCAAATTAAATTGCAATGGAGTCCTAGGCAGCTGGAAATATTATTGCCAACATAATTTGATGTTGCAAGAGCAGTAATACATTGACAGATAGTTTAATGTGACCATTAATTTGCAATTTCGGCATGGAAATGATACACAAAGAAAAAAAAAAATCCATCTCCTTCCCAGCATCATCCAAGCCCGCTCTCTTGTTCCCTCTCTTCCACCTCCTCTAATGGGTGCAGATGTCTGATAGACAGGCATTTGTGGAATAGCGTTTGAGTGTTCCTAATACAAAGATCCGAAATCTTCAATGCTCCAAAATTTGAATCTCTTTGAGCACCTACATGCTGCTCGGAGGAAATGTCCACGGGAGCATTTTGGATTTCAAATTCTTGGATTAGGGACGCTCAATCAGTTAAGGATAACGCAAATATTCCACAATTTGGAAGAAAACCTGAGATCTGAAATAGTTTTGGTAGTAAGCATTTCAGATAAGGTGTATTCAACCTGCATTGTCCTGGACATGTAGCCGAAGATTGGACTCCAAAAGATTCCTTCGGGGACGTTGGTAATCCCATGATCCAGAAAGGCTGGCTGCTACCTGCCCTGGCAATGAGTCGTTGGAAGGTGCTGCCTGTCACCTTGTGCGAAGGTGACTCAGGTGCCACTCTCCTGCAGCAATGGCACAGGAAAGGCATTCACTTCGCATTGGCCCACTCGTTAATTAAAAAGTATTTATTGAAAGCATCATGCCATGGTACAAAGAACATGAGCTCTGTCACCAGTTGGCCCCAAGGGCACACCTAGACTACCTACATTTATGGCTCTTTTATCAGGTGTGAGACCTGGATGATGCTCCCCGCCTCTCAGGGCTATGGGGTGAACTAAGGAGATGTCACTTCCAAACTCCTGCACGATACCTGGCACAGATGCAACCCCACCCACCCAACCCAGAAAGGAGATGGGACAGGACAGCCCCTGAGACAAAGAGGAACTGTGTAAGTTTCTGTGGATTCTGACTTAGTTCTCAATCTAATTAGCGCTGGGCTCAGGCTTTTAACCAATTATAGTTTAGGGTTAGGAAATCTAACCCTCCATACACTGCTGCATCTATCCCTTCCTTTCCTCAGATCCATCTTTGGTCTGTGAGTTGGGCCAGGCATTAGGGGTGCAGGTGAACAAGGCTGACAGTATTTTGCCTTTGTGAGACTCAGGTGAGGGGAAGCAGCCCAACCGTGAAGGATAGAGCGAGGAGGGCTGATAAGTCTGTTCCTGCTCAGTCTCTGTTGCATCTACTCGCCTCTGCTGATATCAGGCAAAAGCAGCCACAGATAACAAACGCACAAACGGACATGGCTGTGTTTCAATAAAAATGTACTTACAAAAATAAGCAGCCCAGGCCTTAGGTTATAAGGAAGTAAGTTTGCTTACTCCTGTTACTACAGGCTAAATAAATGACCATGGTTGTAACTACATGCGACCAGGAAGTCAATGGCTGACACAGTCCTACTTAGGAATCAGGCTTAGATATCATCCCTGAAGTTAGAGGCCCGAGGAACCCCTGACTTATCTTCACTAAGTCATTCTGGAATGTGTCTTAAGAATATTTTGGCCAACCCACATATTTGACTACTTTACATTTTTCCAATTAGCGTCCAGTTGTAAAATGTGTTATACTGGTTAGCAGGCCCTTGCTTTCAACCACTGGGGCCAGTTTCTGATTTGGGGGATGCTGATTAGCTCAATGAAAGTTATTGATGCCGACAGGGCATGGGAAGCACTTGGTGCCCTTGGAGCTGTCTCTGAAGTCTGGGTATCCTGACTGCAGCACCGACAAAACCCCTGAAGTGCATGTTCTTGCTTGGCAGGCTGTCAGCACCCGTTACAGCTTAACCTACATCTCAACCACCACGTTCCAGTGTAAGCTTAAATATTTGAGCATAAATGACCAATGATGTCGGGTTTAGAGGCCAAGAACGCTATCCTGATGGAAGGGCTTTGAACCAAGGACACATGGGATTTAACCAGGTGAAAGGTTAGTGGGTGCGTGTGGAGAGGGGCAGGGAAATAGACAAAGGGGAGCTGGAGGGCTAAGCCCCAGGCAAAGGAGGCAGCACTTTTAAAGTCCAAGAGATAAGAGCAAAGGAGGAAAGGACACGTCACTCCAGGAGCAGCAGTCCCCACCTCGCCCCACTCATCATACCCCTCACAGGGAGGTGTTAGACCAGCCTGGGTGATACATGTTATCAGGGTCCTTCCTGTCATTCCCCAGGAAGAAAGTGAGAATACAAGAAAAAAAGAATGAAAGAAAGAGATGGAGGGGAGGGGAGGTGAGGGGAAGGGAGAGGAAGGGAAAGGAAGGAAGAGGAAAGGAGAGGAAAGGAGGGGAGGGGAGAGGAAGGGAGAGGAAGGGAGAGGAAGGGAGAGGAAGGGAGAGGAAGGGAAAGGAAAGGAGGGGAGGGGAGAGGAGAGGAGAAGAGAGGAGAGGAAGGAGAGAACGAAAAACGAAAAGAAAGAAAGAAAATGAGAAGACCTAGGACAGCTGGAAACTACAAATGAGCAGATTCTCTGCCACAAGTAAGCCACTTGGCAAAGCCATTGTTGTAGTATTTTTTTGTTTATTTGTTTCCATCCAGTGCCAGGCACTGTGCTAGATGTAAAAGTGACCCCAACAGACAAGAGCCCTCTCTGCTTATGTTCTAGTGGGGGGTGAGGGGTGGGTAGATAATATAAAAGATAATCCAGAAAAGTATGTAGCATATTAGAGAGTAGCAGTGCCATCGACCCATGAATGGATTAACAAAGTGTGGTCTATGTACACCATGGAATACTATGCAGCCATAAAAAAGAAGGAGACTTCACATCTTTTATGTTTACCTGGATGGAGCTGGAACATATTCTTCTTAGTAAAGTATCTCAAGAATGGGAAAAAAAGTGTCCAATGTGTCCATACTCCTATTAAATCAATATATAACCACCTACACACTCATACGAATGGAAAAACATAATTATAGTCCAGAAAGTAGAAGGGAAGATGAGAGAGAGGAGAGGAGAAGAGGGATATGGGAGGTGGGAGGGTATTCAGGGAACCTCACATAACGTGCATGATTCAATGGTACTTTTCAAAATATTAAGAAATGAGTGTAATTGTGATGGATGTGTTACTTTGTTCAATGTAAGCGTTTCACATTGTATATTGAAGCAGTACCCTGAACCCCATAAATGCATCAATGTACAAAGTTATGATTTAATAAAGAACAATTAAAAAAAATCAAGCAGGGAAGAGACTGGAGGGCTGGGAGAGGCTGATGCCTACAAGGTTATTTCTTTGATGTTAGGTCCTGCCATTAGCTTCTTGATCTTTCCTGATATTTCCTGTCCATTTACACTAATGTCCTGACTTTTTTCTCCCCTATGGCTTAGCTGGAAATACTTAGGGAGCATGACTAGGGTGGTAAATGAGGTGGGGAGGACATAGAGCTAACCAGACACATACCCCTGATCCCTGGAGCTTAAAACCTGGTGAGAGAGACAGATTAAGACAACAGATACATGAAGGGCATGTGTTTCAAAGGAAATAAATGTCCTGTGCTAAAATAGGATAATATTATAAACATATTTAGAAGGAAACAGATACAGGATAAACCAGATAAAAACGGTGATCTAGGTATGGCAGACAGAGATGACTCTGAAGTGGTGACATTTGGTCTGTAAGCTGTCCCCTGCTCTCTCCTTACTGTCCCTCTGCTCTCTTCTCGCTGTCCCCCTGCCCTCCCCTCGCTGTCCCCCTTTCCTCCCCTTGCTGTCCCCCTGCCCTCTCTTCCCTGTCCCCCTGCCCTCTCCTCGCTGTCCCCCTGCCCTCTCCTTCCGGTCCCCCTGCCCTCTCCTCACTGTCCCCCTGCCCTCTTCTCCCTGTCCCTCTGCCCTCTCCTCTCTATTCTTGTTTCTCTCCCAGCTTCCCATTCATTTTTTTTGGTTTGGGGAGGAACTTTAGTTTAAACTGAATTGTTCTGGGAAAGCTCTTCCCAAAAGCTTACCTCACCCAGAGTGGGTATGTGTCCTGCCTTCTCCCACCTGGGTGAGTGAACTTGGCTGGAATGTAAGCTGGGGTCCAATCAGGACTGGTCCAACAGTCCTATCCTTTGTGCCCTGCGATCAATAGCTTGGGGGGTGGTTGGGGAACCAAGAGTCGGAAACAACCCAGGCCTGAGAAGCAGCCTATTGACTGCAGTTGTGGCTGTTAAGCCCAGAATAAGCCTAATGGCTACAGCCCAAGGGTCCACAGCCAGGTATCAAGCTTTGACTCTTGGCCCCAAGCATCCCCTCTACACCTGGCTTTATGCTGCAGACACTGAGACTTGACAAAGCACATCTTTTCTCTGCCAACAGGGGGCGACAGAGGGAGCCTGGAGACTATTCCAGGATGAGACCTCTCAGCATCCCTTCCTCACTGGATCTAACAGTTCCTCCAATAGGTAAAGCACCGGGCTCATTCTGTCCCCTCAGAGACAGCAGCAGCCAAAAAGCACTTCCTCCTCCCATCGTTAAGTTTTTATAATTCCAGTTTCTTCTCTTTGTTCTGTTCAGTCCTAGCACTGCCTGGTCCCCAGTCGGCCACACTGGGGTGAAGCTCTCATGGTTTCCTTTCACTCTTTTCGGCTCCCCAGACATTTCTTTATGTATCGTCAACCAGAGGTTTCCAAACTTTCTCAGTTCACTGAGCCTTTGGTGTTTGGCATGTTTTCTTTTTGCACAGATCGAAAGCCAAAATAATCCCCAACAGTTTCATTTATTAGTTAGTCCAAATACCTCAGTAAGTTCTTGAATCCTAAAACCTCAAGAGTGGTTGAAAAAGCAGTAAACAAAAATCAAAATTAAAAAAAAATTATTCCTTTCTTTACCACAGTTACTTACTAATGGGACTGCATGTATCTGTGGAGCACCGTTCGGCTTCTCCAATTGGGGATTCAGACGAGACACTGCCACCTCTGTCACCTGCTCAACACTGATTTTTTTGTACAGTGCTTGGATTTCATAATTGCAACTGGCAGAAGCCCAGGGCTGTGACGATTTGATATCAAAAGGAATGCAGAGCAATTTGATGTCGAGACTGCGCACCCCTTCAAGGGAGGGGTTGTGTCATATCTAACAGATGATGCCGTGTTTTCCAAAATTATTTAAAATATCCCCTGGGGCCCTTCTGGGTTCAGAGGGGCGTCCTAGGCAGCCTCAGCACACAGTTTGAGAACCACGATAGTTACCAATTCTATTACGTATAGGCATTCTTCACTGTTAAAATAAGAGACATGATTAACCTCCTCACAAGGCTTTGACTCATACAGGGAGTCACTGCCTGAACTTTCTCAACGTTCCTTGTTCCCATCTTCCTCTCCCAGTACTCCATGTGGCCTAAATGCCCCACACCCCTAAATCTGATCTCCTAGGTGTCAAGTTCTGCTTCCCAGCTCTGGTTTTCTCCCTCCAACACCTGGCCTGTAACTAAGCCTCCTGCCCCATCAGCCACTCAGATGCTCAAATGCTGGCAAGAATGAAGCGGACACAGGCACAGGACTGCAGCCTGGAAAGAAAACCTTTAGAATGTTTAAAAATTACTTTCGTGGTAGAGGAAATTGAGTTGGAAAGAGAGAAGCAATTTCTAAATTACATGGTTTCAGTTTCCAGAGAAAGGAAAAGAGATTGGGGTTGGGGGAGAGAAAGGAGAAGGCGAACCCCCAACGTCTTCTGGGTTTTACTTCAATTCACACTTAATTCATGGCAAGGCTCCTTGTCTATGAAAAAGCGAAAAAAACATCCTGGAGAAAAAATAAAACCTGAAACATTTCCGGTGGTCAAAAGCCATCTAGCGCTGGGCCAAAGTGAGGCATGAAACCGTCTGGGCAGTTTGTGTTTCATATCTGTGTCCAACAGGGCACTGGAATCAGGAGGGTCTTCAGTGTAGCTAACTGGCCATCCCTGCGTGAGAAGCCATGTGTAAATCCATCTGTTTCCAGGACATGTAAAGCTAACATAAGTAATATCCCCTAATTGGACTTTGAAGGCCCCTCTTCCCAAAGACCTACTTCTCCTTTTGGTGGGAGAGTTCAGTTTTTTTATATTCAGGCGGAGGGCTTTACAAAGCCCAGGCTGGCCACAGCTGAGAACTCCCCCACTCCGGGACATTCTTGATCGCCCAAGGAATCACATTAATCTATAGACACGACTCAAGACTGTTGGACCCTGACAAGCCCTGCTGTGTCAGCAGCCCCAGAAATGCCTACCAAGCTTTTTTATGATGTCCTAAGTTTTATTCTTTGGAATGGACTAGAGTATGGTTAAATAGAAGGAACGTTTTCAAATAAAAACCACTGTCAGTGAAGAGAGGCTTATTCTCTGTTGAAGGTCATTTGGGACTTACCTAAGGCAACCAGGAAGGGAATGGGGTGGAGCAAAGCTGTTTATTTCAGTCAACTTGTGGCAAACGGTGAGAAAAGAACGCCCCATAGAAGAGTCAGAATTGTAACTAAAGACACTTTCACCACCTGATTCTTCCCATGTCTGTGAGTACCCCCCCGGGGCTGGCTAAGAACCTCTCATCAAAGAGGGTGGACTAAGAGGGATTTCTAAACAAAAATAACATTTCAAGGCTCTTCCTCTCAGTGACTGACTGACTGGATACCCTCTTGGCCAAAGGGATCCCTAAAACTGAGTTTCCAGCTACGAAAAATGAGATCAGAACTGCCTCATTGTGCCCCCTCCCCTTCTCAGAGACGTCCTCTGAGACTCACTAACAGGCCCAAGGCCATGTAAGACACACCTGCAGGTCCTCAATACACAGGGAAAGCTACTTGAGTCTAGGCATTTGTCCTGTGGTTTGTCTCTGATGAATGGGGCCTTATCTTGTATCAATTTTCCTTTGCACTGAGTTCTGGTCTTTTAGACAAAGCCTAACTCTTTTAGCCAACTGTTAACTAAAGAATCTTTAAACCTATCTATAAATTGTGCCCCCCACCAGATGTTCTGCCTTTTGGGGCCAAACCAATGTATGTTTTTCACGTATTGGTTTATGACCTTACCTATAATTCCTGACTCTCCAAAATTTATAAAAGCAAACTGTAACCACCCTGAGCCCACCTGCTCTCTTGGGTGTGACTCTGGGTCATGGTCCTCAAATTTGGCTCAGCATAGACCCCTTAAATTATTTCACAGGGTATAGTTTCTTTTTCATCGACAGTCAAATCCTGTTTTCAGGCTGACCTCTCCAGTAGGGCCACCAGGTGGTGAGACACAATTCCGGCACAGGTTCTGATGTAGGACACGGCACGATGGTCTTTCCAATCAGAATCTTAAAGACATCAGACTCTTCCTCCTTCACCTCTGACTTACCCTTCTAAGACTGCTCTCTGCAAAATAGGAGCTTTCTCTTAAGTCTTGTAAACAAATGGGCTGAGAAAAAAAAATGACAAAAATGTTTTCTGTCTCTTTAAAACTTGCTCCACCCTTTTTGGGAAACTATGACCCTTATCCCTGCTTCAGGCTGTAGTCTGGTAGACACGGAGGGCAGGGGAACATTTCCTGTTCTTGGCACTGCAAGGGATAGAGCCTGAGCTCAGGTGCCTGGCTGGCAAGCCTCCCAGGTGGGTGGATGTCACAGCTCTGTCTCTGGCAGAGATGGGACCAGTGGAATCATTAATTGAAGTTAAACAACGATAGCTTAGAACTGTGGGCCCTTCCTTGAAAGGTTCTGAGTTTCTGCTTTATGAAGAGATTTGGTATTTTGGAGCAGAGTCCCCCATGTTTCCTCCTTTGCCGGCAAAGTAATAAAACTTTTTTTCCCTTCTCCTCAATCACTTGTCCTGTTCTTCTGATGCAGCTTCGGCTTCCTAACAGTGTCATCAATCTCAACACCCTTTCCGCTTTTCATCTTCCCTCCATCTGCAAACAGTCTTGCTCAGATGCCCATGTGTTCACAGCTTCTCTCTCCTGCCACCGAAACTTATTTATAAACTGTGAGACATTGAATGAATAATTTAACCCTTTGGAAGATCCTGTTTTATAATTAGACCTACCTCCTACAATCCTTGTGAGGATTAAATTCTGTGTGTTTTTGTTTTAGTGGGATATTGCTACCACAGTGCTATGTAACAAATCCCTCTAAAGCCACTCGTTTATAGTAACGGGCATTTATTCTTAGGCTCATGCATCTGCTTATATGATCTTCTTGGCATGGGTCAGCCAAGCCTGGCTCCAGACTGTGAATTTTACTCAAGTCTGCTGTGTGTGTGATCATTCCACGGCCCGGGCTGAGGAACAGCAGCTCCTCGGGACATGTTCTGTTCATGACAGATGCACCATAGCCAAACCAACCACGCAAGAGCTCATAAGGCCTCCCTCACGTCCTACATGCTAATGCATGTGCCATATTGTCCAGAGCAAGTCACACGGGCAAGCCCAGGATCACTGGGGCCGGTCCTCCCACAGCCGGGAAGGAAATGAGTGAGTGAATGCTGGCCGAATGACACCTCAGACTATCCAGATCAGTATGTGTTTATATTTTGATTAACATGACAACCCAGCACTTCTTGGTCCCCTGATGGGAGGACAGTCTGACTTTGAGTCAGGTATGTGGGAGGCAGAAGATTTGCTAAAACCACAAGGCGTAGGCAGTTTCCTGCTCTATATCCATTAGGACTCTCAGCAATTTATTTCTTGGTGAGAGGGACAGAAACCTATTAGACCCGGAGAAGCCAGCCTGGCCTCTGCAGTCTTTCTCAATTTCAGCAAACCTTCACCTGCCAAACTGGTCCAGTGAGTCATTCCTGTCCTCATCTCTCAAAAGCTGGCTTAGACCACATTACTCCATACACCCTGATGTCCTCTGCCCTAAATAAAGCCCCCGGCAAAAATGGCAAAAAAAAAATCACCCTCCAAAGATGTGCACATCCTCTTACTCAGAACCTGTGAACACGTTACCTTAGGTGGCAAAAGAAAAAGTAAGAATGTGATGAAGTTAAGAATCTTGGGGTGGGGAGATTATCCTGGATAATCCGGGTGGGCTTGACAGAAGAGGATGGCAGGAGGGCAAAGGGAGAGATGATGTTATGCCTTGGAAGAGGGAGCAAGGGGCAGCAAACCAAGGGATGTAAGGAAGCTCCAGTAGCTGAAAAAGACAAGGAAATACATTCTCCCCTAGAGCCTATAGAAGGAACCCAGCTCTGCAGACCTACGTGAGACTTCTGCACTCCAGAACAACACATCTGTGTTGTTGTAAATGCCCACATTTGTGATAATTGGTTATGGCTATAATGAGAAACTAATACACCCTCCCCTTCCGATATCGTTCTGCTTTACCGCTGCTGTTTCCCACCCACACGCCACACTCTCACTGGCTTTCCTCTGTAGACACATCATGTTTCTTATACGTTCTCTTGCTTGAGTGAGTTCTTGTAAAATGCATGAGACTGTTTAGGACGCATGTATTTTTAATTACGTGAATTTGAATATGTACCTTTTTGTTATTCAACACTGCACTTCTGACATCACTCCTGCTGCTATGTGCCTTTATTCTGTTATTTCTAGCCATTGCTCAGGGTTCTAGGGTGCGCATACTTCATAACTTATCAATCTTCTCTCCACTGATAGACACAGTTTGTGTCCAACTCATCGCCACAGGATTCCACGCTGTATGTACATAGTTGACCCTCTCTGCATTGATGTCACATATTCCTAGGAGCAGATGTACTGAGTTATAGGGTAGACATAAACGTAATTTGACAAAGTACTGTCCGATCGCTTACAGAGCGGCGTCCTCAAAACTCTTAGCCGTGTGTGAAGATTCCCAGGGACCCACATTCATGCCCACCTTTAGCATTCTCCACCTTTTTCTATTTTTTGGCAATCGGATGGGTGCTAAATATTTTTTCCCTTTACTGTTTCAGTTTACATTTCTCTAATACTATGAGTTTGAGACTTGCTTCATGTACTCATTAGTCTTTTGGGTTTCCATCTTTGTCAACTACCCGCTCAGATCATTTGCTCCATTATCCACTCAGTTATAGTAGTTCTTCATGTATTCTATACATTTTTTGTTCATTCTGATGAATTAATAAAACTATGGCTTCTAATTTTTTTTAAATGTCTCCCCAGTGGAAGACACAACATCAGTTCTTACATATTCCACTTCTTCCTTGTTCCAGACATATTGTCCAGAGCAGGTCACATGGGCAGCCCCGCGTCCATGCTGCTGTCCAGTACCTCTGAAATCAGATGTGGCCATGTACTTGCTTTGCTCCCTGATAATGTGAGAAAAAAATCACATCACTGATAATGTGAGCAGGTCACATGGGCAGCCCAGCATCCATGGTGCTGTCCAGTACCTCTGAAATTAGACTGTGGTGGGAGGGTGACTGGAAAGATCACCTATATATCTGTACAAGTGAACTTTTCTAGAACTAGAATATAAATGTTTTGATACAATGACTAAGCAAATGACATGAAATTTATGTTAACCAGCTTGATGAAAGTATTTCGAATTGTATATGAAAACAGTACAATGTACCCCACATTTGTATTAATGTATACAGCTATCAATTAATAAAAAAAAAAAAAAGAAATTAGACTGTGCTGTCCAGTACCTCTGAAATCAGATGTGGCCATATACTAGCTTTGCTTAATCAACTGTGTCTTTGGGTTGCTGCCTGTGTGTGCTGGGTCCACCTCCCTTGTCCCTACTAACCCCTGTCCCCTAGCACTAGAGAGAAAATACAGTCAAGACTGTATCTTGACTTACTCATTTCCTCCTGTTCTCCCATTCCCCAATCTCCTACCACAGACAAGCATTCCAATATGTTTATTTTGTGTTCTTAGAAAATACATACTGTTATGCATGCAGTTTTTAAATTTAGATAAATGTTATCACGTTGTCTCATTCCATTTCTTACTTTCTTCACTCAGTGTTATGCTTTTAAGGCCCACCCCTGCTGCTATGTACACACATCAAGTCTGGTGCTGCTAACTGCTGCGTGGTGCTCAAGGTGAGCAAATACTGTCATCTCCCTCTTTTTTCCCCACTGGAAGACACAAACTTTGGTTCAAAAGTTACTGCCCAACCTTGGGTTGCAAAATCAATCTTCATCGTCCTTTTTTAACTTTATGAATTTATCTTTTGCTTTCACCTCTGAGGTCTTCCGGATGGAGTCTATTTCCTTGGAGGAGGTCTTACTGTGAAGGTAGGATTCTGTTTTAGTTTCCTCTGCACAATGAAAAAGTTTTCCTCAAAACCATTTACTAACTATTCTGCTCCATTGATCTAGAGCCACCTCTGTTGCACGCCAAGTTTGTAGATAGAAGGTTGGACAGTTAAGTTCGCAAACTTATCCTAGCAGAAGTGTCACATAGCTCATTGCTGAGTATCACTATGATCGCATTCAAAATACTCCCCTTGGTCATCTGGTGACAGCAGTTATATTCAGCAATGGGGCAGGTAGCACTATTTTAGGACAAGTTCACAAACCTGATTGTCAGATGTCATATGATGACACTTAGATGGCCATCACAGAAAAAGAGTTCTAAAATTGCTCTGAGGGTGCACGAGGCACTGGCATCAGAGCACAGCTTCCCAAGAGGAGCACCTCGAAGGTGACTGTAATGATATTCGGCAATAAAGGATGGAGCACTTTTTTGAGGATGAGTTCACGACCTTAATTGTCCAACCTCATATACATAAACTGATCCTGAACTATCAATTTGTTCCACTGGTCCCCTGCCTTTTATAGCAGGAATTCCAAACTTTTTATAACTATGGCTTTATAATATATATTACATATGAATATCAGGTAGGGAATATCTGCTGTGTTTTTTAATCCCCCCCAAAGTTGAGTACTAAGTATGACTTTGTATTCTTCTCTATACATTTATTAGAGAGAGCTTATCAATATCCTTAAAAATTTAACAGAAAATTTTATTGACCTTATATTAAATTGATAGGTACATATATTGAGGATTTTTATTTATGTGAGACCTTCTCACCCATGAACACGGACTCTTTCTCCATTTGTTCAAATCTTCTTTCAAGTTTTTTGATTAAAGTTCTCTCCATTTAGATTTTATATATTCTTAGGCTAATTAAATCCTAAATATTTGATAATTAGTATTACAATTATTTTAAATTAGATTTTCTAGCTCGTGATTACTGGTGTAGAGACTTGCTATTGATTTTTATAAGCTAATCTTATATCTCACAACCTATCGAACTCTCTTATTACTTATCATAATTTTTGATTGTCATTGATTTTTTTTTTCTAGGAGGCTTTTATATCATCTACAATTTTATTTGTTTTTTTTTCTCCTAATCCTCACATGTCTTATTCTTTAAAGTCTGTGCCCCAAACTCGAAAATTACATTAAATAGTAGCCATAGTTCTTACCTTCTTTTTCTGAAAAGGAATGTACCTAAATTTTCTGTGCTTGCTGTAGGATTTTTGCTCATAAACTTTCATCGTTTTGAAAGTTTTCTTCTATTTTTCTAAGGAGTTTAAAAATAATGATGAATTGGTAAAAACTTTTATCAAATGCTTCTCTTCTTGATTGAGATAACTGTAGGACTTCTTTAGTCTATGAAAGTTGTGAATTACATCACTATTGAAACAAGCTGGCTTCTGGGATAAACCTCCTATAAATATGATTATTATTTGTGTAAAACAGTGTTGGATTTGTTAGCTAATATTTGACTTAGAATGTATTTTCCATATATTTCCATGTGAAATGAGCCTCTATTTTCTGTATTTTCTTCTCTTGGATTCTTCTTTGATTTCAGACCCAAGATTCCATTAACTTAAAGTCACCTTTTTATCTTATTTTTTTAGAACAATTTGCACAAGTTAGAAATTAAATATCCTTTAGAAGTTGGGTCGGACTCACATTTCAGTCACGTGAGCCTAGTGTTTTGAGGAAGAAGGGCTTGACTGCCATTTCATTTTCGTTACTTTTATTTGTATATTTAAAAGTTCTCTTTTTCTTCATGCCAATTTTGTCATTTTATGTTTTCCAAAGATTGTATCTATTCAATTTAAAGTTTACAATTTAATAGCACATAGTTCATTAACTCTTCTTTATAAAAATGTTCATTACACCAATCTGCTTTTTTTTAGTATTCTTTTTAAGAATACTAAACTTTCATTTCTTAAACTCTCCCATTCAACTAATATTCACTCTTATTTTATTAGTCTCCTTCTTCTTGTTTCTTTTTCTAATACTTTTGGGTCAAATGTGTGGCTCATGTATTTTTTAGCTTTCTTTTTTTTGAGACAGAGTCTCAAGCTGTCACCCTTGGTAGAGTGCTCTGGCGTCACAGCTCACAGAAACCTCCAACTCTTGGGCTTAAGTGATTCTCTTGCCTCAGTCTGCCAAGTGGCTGGGACTACAGGCACCTGCCTCAATGCCCGGCTATTTTTTGGTTGTAGTTGTCATTGCTGTTTGGCAGGCCCAGGCTGGATTCGAACCTGCCAGCTCCAGCGTATGTGGCTGGTGCCCTAGCCACTGAGCTATAAAAGCCAGGCCTATGTTTTAGCATTTTAAATACTTACAGTTTCACAAGAAGTTTCAAAGCAATGTACAGAAAGTCTCCACCTCACGCATTCTTTGCCCAGCTTCTCCTAATGTCAACATCTTAAATAACACAGTATAGTGTATAAACAAGAAATTTACATTTTCGCAATCCATAGTTTACTGAGAGATTGCCAGTTGTGCCTGTGTGTGTTGAACTTTATGTAATTTTATCTTGTGACTAGCTTCATGTAACTACCACTACAATCAAGACACTGAAATACACCATCACAAGGCTCCTTTATTGCTATGGTTTGAATATTTGTGTCTACTTCACAATTCACGTTCAGCCTTAATCCCCACTGCAACACTACAGTAGTCCCCCTCGTATCCTCAGTGATGTTCTAAGACCTGAAGGGATGCCTAAAATCATAGATAGTACAGCACCTTGTATTACTACATATTTTTACCTGATAATTAAGACACCTACTAAGTGACCACCAGGTAGACAGTGGGGATGATTCACACCCTGGCAGCATTCTGGGATAAACCACACACAAATACGATTATTACTTTTGTAAAACAGTGTTGGATTCACTAGCTAATATTAGATTTAGAGTGTATAGGGATGGCACAAGACTTGGTCACGCTGCTCAGAACAGCACACAATTTGAAACTTAGGAATTGTTTCCATTTGATATTTTCAGACAGTGGCTGTGTGCAGGTAACTTAAACCAAGGGCAGGGAAACTGTGGAGAAGGAGGAATGATGTATTAAGAGGTGGGGCCTTCGGTGGGTGATGGTGTTCAGGCCATCAGGGTTCTGTCCTCCTAAATGGGATTAGTGCCTTAGAAAGGGCTTGAAGGAGCAAGTTTGACCCTTGACCCTCTAATCCCCTCTACCATGGGAGGACACAGCTTTTATCCACCCAGTAGCAAGATGCCATCTTAGAAGCAGAGAGTGAGGCTCGGCGCCTGTGGCTCAAGAGGCTAAGGTGCCAGCCATGTACACCCAAGGTGGTGGGTTCGAATCTAGCCCGGGCCCACCAAACAACGATATCTACAACCAAAAAAAAAAAAAAAAGCCAGGCGTTGTGGCGGATGCCTATGGTCCCAGCTACTTGGGAGGCAGAGGCAGGAAACTTGCTTGAGCCCAGGAGTTGGAGGTTGCTCTGAGCTGTGATGCCACAGCACTCTACCCAGGGGGACAGCTTGAGGCTTCTGTCTCAAAAAAAAAAAAAAAAAAAGAAGAGAGTGAGTTCTTATTAGTCATTGAATCAGCCAGCACCTTGATCTTGGACATCCGAGATTCCAGAACTGTGAGAAATAAATTTCTATTGCTTATAAACTATCTATTCTAAAGAATTTTGTTATACCGGCAGGAACAGACTAAGAGGCTTAGGCTACATTTTGGTAGTCAGGCCCTCCCCGTCCTCCTTCCTGGTGTCTGAAACCCCAGGGTAACCCTAATCTGTGCTCCATATCACAATTTTATGATTTCAAGAAGCTTATATTAATAAAAACGAAATTATCTAGTATGTAATGTTTTCACTCAGCATAATTTCTCACCTAGCGTAATTTCCTTGAGGCTCACCTAGACTGTTGCACGTGTCAATGGCTGGCCCCTTTTTATTCTTGTTAGTATTTCATGGTATGAACGTTACAAAGTTTGTTTAACCACCACCCACTGAAGGATATTTAGGTGGTTTCCAGTTCTGGGCTCTTCTGAATAAATATGCTATGGACATTCATACACACATTTCTACACTCATGTGAACCTGAGTTTTTGTTTTTCTGGAGTAAATATCTAAGAGTGCAATTGTCGGATCGCATGGAAAGTTCATTTTTACTTATAAACAAACTGACAAACTGCTTTCGAGAGAGCTACACCATTTTACATTTTCACCAGGAACGTACAAGAGACCCAGTGTCTCTGCATCCTCCCCCAGATTTGGGGTTATCACTACTTTTTGTATGAGCCACTCAGATTGGTGCATAGAGATGTCTCACTGTGTTTCTAACTCGCAGGTCCCTAATAGCTAATGATGTTGAACATTTTTTTTCATGTGTTTTTTCTTGGCCATCTGTGTATCAAGTTTATTTTTTTATTTTATTTTATTGTTTGGTTGGTTTTTTTTGGTCAGGGCTGGGTTTGAACCCGCCACCTCCGGTATATGGGGCCGGTGCTCTACTCCTTTGAGTCACAGGCACCTCCCTCAAGTTTATTTTTTTAAAGTTCATTTGTTTTTAACTTTTTTTTTGCTGGTAAATACATTTAAAGCCCTAAACTTTCCTTTACATATTGCTTTATCTGTCGTCTACAAATACAGAGTTATCCCACTTTCATTGTTATTCACTTCACGATTTCTCCACGATTTCCTTTTTAAGCCAAGTGTTGTTTAGTAATATGTTATTTAGTTGTCAAATTTGTGAGATTTGTAAATCTGTTCTTTGGATATTAATTTCTAATTTTATTATATAACAGTTGGGGAGCATGGTTTGTGTGATACGGATTCTTTAGAATTTAATTAGGCTTCTGTGATGCCCTAATACCTGTTCTATTTTTGTGACTGTTTTGTGTGTATTCAAAAAACTGTCTTTCCTTTCTTTGAGTTTAGAGTTCTATATGTTAAAATTATTTAATACTGACTTGTCACCATGTTAATAAGCTTGAATTTATTGATTCTGTTTTTCAGATCTTTGACATCTCTTCTTATTGTGTATCTACTTGCTATTAATCTATTATTACAGATTGATCTAGGTCAGGTATTTTTTTTGTGGTTTTGATTAGTATTTTCATTTTTTTAAATTAAATCATAGCTGTGTACATTAATGCAATCATGGGGTACAATGTGCTGGTTTTACACACAATCTGAAATGCTTTCATCAAACTGGTCAACATAGCCTTCAC
>CAUYQV010019713.1:0-19203 GCA_963574575.1 Galagoides demidoff | reverse complement strand
TTTCTGAGACAGAGCCTCAAACTATCCCCCTGGGTAGAGTGCCATGGCATCACAGCTCATAGCAACCTCCAATTCCTGGGCTCAAGCGAGTCTCCTGCCTCCGCCTCCCAAGTAGCTGGGACCACAGGCGCCTGCCACAACGCCCGGCCATTTTTTGGTTGCAGCCATCATTGTTGTTTGGCGGGCCCAGGCTAGGGATTCAAACCCGCCACCTTAGGTGTACGTGGCTGGCGCCTTAGCCGATTGAGCCACAGGTGCCGAGCCGAAACCAGGAATTTCTTAAGGGCTAGTTGAAATATAGAGTCTGAAGTTATATTTTGACCATTCTATATCGTAATGTAAAAAATTCTCAGTCTGTCTTGCACGTTAAGTATATTTTTTGATAGCATCATTCATTTGTCATTCAGAAAATGATGGTTTGGTGAGTTATGCAGAATTTCCAAATGTTGACCCATTTCATTACATAGTATCCAAAAAAAAAAAAATCCCATCTATTAATCAATAACCTCACCAGAACAATCTCCAACTGCTGGTAAACTATTAAGCTCATCACAATAGATACAAGCTGGCCAGAATTCTCATTTTCCCTTAAAATCTTGAATTTCATCATGGGCAGCAAATTCAGTCGCCTCCCTGAAGAGGCAGGCTTACTGCACTTATCTTTGCACACATGTCTGGTGATACCTGGGTCTGCATAATCATAGTTCATCTATCTCTCATTCTTTAAGTTAAAACAGAGCTTGATTAAATTAAAAATATTCTGCATAGCTGAGGGAACAACAGCGCAAACAGGCAACCTACAGAATGGGAGAAAATATTAGCAAACTATACATCCAATAAAGGGCTAGCAACCAGAAAGTTCTACAAAGAACTCAAGCAAATCAGCAAGGAAAAAAAAACAAACAACCCCATTGAAAAGTGAGCAAAAGACATGAACAGAAGCTTTTCAAAAACAATAGGCAAATGGCAAAAAATCTTATGGAAAAATTCTCAGTATCACTAATTAACAGGGAAATGGAAATCAAAACCACAGTGAGATACATAGTATCACCTTATCACTGTTAGAATGGCTTTTTTTGAAAAGTCCAAACACAATGGCTGCCCACATGGATGCAGAGAGAAAAGAACCCTTATGCCCTGCCGAGGTGCCGTGACTTAGTACAACCTCTATGGAAAACGGTTTGGAGATTCCTCAAAGATACAGAAGCAGAACTGCCATTTAACCCACCAGTCCTACTACTGGGTATTTACCCAAAGGAAAAGAAGTCATTTTATCAAAAAGACACCTGTACTTGAATGCTTAGTGAAGCACAATTCATAATTGCAAAGGTGTGGGATCAATCCAAGTGCCTATCAATTCGTGAGTGGATTACCAAAATGTGGGGTACATGTATGCAAACCATGGAATACTACTCAGCCATGAAGAAGGATGACTTAATGCCTTTTGCAATAATGGGCTGGAACTGGAGACCATTATCCTAAAGTTATCCTAACTGAAGTATCTAAGGAAAGGAAAAGCAAACACCACCTATTCGCACCATTAAATTGGAACTAACTTATGAACACAGGTCCACAGAGGGAAGTAAAACTCAGTGGAAATCAAGCAGGTTTCAGAGAGGATGGGTGAAAACATACCCATACCTAAACACTATTTGAGTGATAGGCACACTTACAACCATGACTCAAGCATTACAAAAGCAATCTATGTAACCAAAAACATTTTTACACCCTTAACATTTTGAAACTAAACATAGTCCTTTATGAAAAAAGAGGCTGGTACAGTTCACAATTCAATTGCACAAGTGTTTTCCTCAGAACAGCCACTAAATCTTTGAATAGGGTGAAGTGCCTTATTTATACTTCCCCTTATCTCACACGAAATGATAAAAAAGATGTTGAAGCTGAGATTTAGCAAATTTAATAATTCTTACTATTTTATCCAGCCCATTCTTAAAGGAAATAGACATTTTCCCCCTGCCATGTAAATTCACAGTGACAAAATTCTAATAATTACTAGTACAGCTTGCTGCTACTTCATCTATAGCAGTTGAGCATAAAGCAGTTAGTCCATTCTTTCTTCAAAGAAATGTATCTCAGGAGGAAGAGAGCCAAGGAAAAGCAAGCCGTCATTGTCCTTAGAGGAGAGAGACCAGTTTGGATGGACAGAGCCAGGATAGGAAAAGAGACTTAATAAGAAATGGACAGTGTTCATCTTTCACTTATTCATATCATGTTTTGACATCCATTATGAGATGAATTACTTCCTACCCAAATTCATGGGCTGATGTTCTAACCCCTAGCACCTTAGATTGTGACTGTATTTGGACACAGAGTCTTCAGAGCTAAATAAGGTACAGTGAGGTCACACAGGCAGGCTCTGATCCAGTGTGACTGGCATCCTTATAGGAAGAGAAGATTAAGACATAAAATACACAATCACAGAGGAAAGGCCACATGAAGACAATGACTTCCACAAACAAGCCCAGGGGAGAGTCTGCCAGATGAAGCCGACTCTGCTGGCAGTAGGCTCGTGGACAACATCCAGTCTTCAGAACACCAGGAAAATGAATTTCCATTGTTTAAGCCTGCGGCATTTTATTGTAGTAGCACCAGAAAACTAATACATAGACCTAAATCTATACCAAAGAAGAAATCAAGAATCCAGAAAATGGATGTCCAGCAAAGACAAGCCCTGAATGCAGAGGGACCATTATCACACTCATTGGCAACTACACACACCCTGGGAATGAAAGCCTGGATCAGGATTCTCAAGCTCTAGAGTTCATAAAGATCAGTTGGGTGGGGACTGTTGACCAGGCAATTTCCCCAGCTCCCAACGTTCCAAGTCAGGAGGTTTCAGGTGCTTACCAGGAATGTGCATTGGAATGAGCCCCCAGGGAGCTGAAGTACATACGTGATCTACAGACTAGAATTTGAGAACTAATTGCCTGCCAAAAACAGTGGTAACTCAGGATGACAAGTAAGAAACTATGGAAAACTGGTACTAGTTCTCTCTTTTTCTCTGAGGAATCTGAATAAATGAACCTCTTCGTCTTCCCTTTTAAGTGCCCCATGTTAAAATTCTTAACTTGGTTGAGCCCTGTGGGTGGACCAGGAGGACTGAAACAGGCTGAATCATTGGCAAGGTGCTCAAACTAGTCCAAAATCAGGGAAACCTTCACAATTAAAAAAAAAAGTACACAAACTGTGCTTTGAAAATTTATTTGGGCTTTTGTATATTAAATGCCATAAATATCAATTACTATGGCCCTCGTATTCAACTCAAAGTCACGCTCGTAAACATGTCTTAAAGGAAAAGTTTTCCATTTCTAAAGGGGATTAAGGCCAGTCCAGTTCTAGGGAAATACCATTTCGTGTGACATTAAATGAATTCAGCACCTGCTATCATGCTACGGGGGTGGTCCCCCATTTACAATCTGGAGGCCTTCTAAAAATTTCTTTTGTTAAGTTAGGTGTTGAAGACTAGAGTTTTACTTCCCCCATAGAAATAATGATATAGATTATACCACAAAGGCCTATTTTGCGAATGTAACTGAAATGGTACACAATTTCAACAAAAAGCAGTAAACCATCACATTATAAGCAATTAAACAGAGGAGAAAAATAACAAAATCCATTAAGAAACTGTTTTCCTTTCCCCATATCTCGAACAATAGCAGAATCAAAATGCATATTTAGTTTCAAGAATAAAATAAAATATAAAGAAAAAGAAAACTAAGGTAGAGATTCTAAAATTCTAAAGAAGGCTTTACGGAAATGTGAAGACATGGTGTTCATGGGTGAGACGCCTGATCCCCCGACCCCAGCCAGGTGGATGGTTTTGCTTCTCTTCACTCAGGTGCCTCACCAGCTTGCTCTGCTCTGGGTCACTCAGGCGTAGGGAGGCAGGAGCCACAGGGCAACAAAGGAGGTTTTAAATGACTCCCCAAGACAGGCCCCCTGGCCCAGAGCAGCTCTCGTGGAGGACTATATCCTATTCCTACCTATGCCCCAGTTTGAAAAACACAGAGGGGGGGGAACAAAAAGGGGAGAAAGAAAACTTGTTTTCTCAAAAATATTGAGTAAAAATTAGAAAAGAAAAGAAATATAGGAGAAGAAAGAAAGATAAAGAAAAAACAGCATCAACAAACCCTTTTTAAGCACTAACGATAGCTTCCCACTATACCACACAACTTACATTCATTGTTTTCTGTGGTCCTCATATCCACATGCATAACAGATAAATAAAATTGTATTATTTTCCCAATCAATTTTATGGATGGAAAGACTGAGGCTTAGAAAACACACTTTGCCCAAAGTCATACTGCTGAGAAGCAGTAGAACCCAAGACTTGAACTACTTCATCTGATTCAAAGCCTATGGTCTAAATCAGGGGCTCTCAAACTTTTTAAACAGGGGGCCAGTTCACTGTCCCTCAGACTGTTGGAGGGGCTGGACTGCAGGCCCCAGGATAAGTCAGCTGCTAAGTAGGACACACAGCGGTGTCAAAAACACGCGGCGGGCCAGGTAAAAGTCCTAGGCAGGCTGCATGTGGCCCACGGGCCTTAATTTAAGGACTCCTGGTCTAAATCATTACACTACACTATACCTATATAGAATAATTACCCAAGGAAGAATTAGCTGAATCCAGAAGAGGGAAAATCAGAGAATAAGTGGAAACTGTGCTACATGAATAATTGCCTCAAAAGAAAGAAAAGAAGTCATGGGGAAGAAATAGTAGCTAAGAAACATACCTGAGTCAGACTCGCCCTGGTCTTTGTGGCCCAGGACCCAACAAATGGCGGGAAGGGAAGGAGGGCAGAATAGCTCTGCCATGAGGAAGGTAGGGGAAGAGTTTCCATGTAGCCGGCACCGTAGGCAAGAAATAGTCCCAGCTCAGGCACGCTAACTTGGAGAATGCCTCGGTAGTGTTTTACTGTAAACTTCAAGACATTCAGTCAAACAGCCCACCTACAAAGGCTAACCCTGGCGCCCACATGCGCACAGACAGTCAAAGGAGGCGGCGGCGGTGGCGGCAGCAGCAGAAATCCATAATTTTCTTCTGCTGTTGAATTATGCCATGCTGTCTGTAATTCTGACCTTAACTTTTATAAGTGAGTGTTAATTACAGCAGTGTGTTCTCTAAAGTTACTCCAAAGTTCAAAGTAGCAAGAGGTGAATGTGATTATGTTTTCCATGCTATTTATGAAGATGAGTGTTCCGACAGCTAAGTCTGCAGTTGAGATTGAGTACACTGCATGTGGGACTTTAATGGAATCCAAAAGGGAATTTAAGTAGCCTCTTCTAGCAAATACCACCCATTTTCCCCACCAGTGACTCTGCCCTGATTTATGATCCCTCTGCCACTTTAATAGAATTAGGAAATGTTACAGTTTGTTCAACCAACATTAAAGAATTCGATTTAAACGCTAAGATGACGTAGACAAGGAGGCTCTTTCTTTTTTTTCTTTTTTTCTTCTTTCTTTTTTCTTTTTCTTTATTTTTTCTTTTTTGCAGTTTTTGACCAGCGCTGTGTTTGAACTCACCACCTCCAGTATATGGGGCCAGCATCCTACTCCTTTGAGCCACAGGCACCCAACAAGGAGGCTCTTAAACATGGACTCCAGCCTAAGTTCCATTCATTGAAACCTTCGGGGTAATGCAATGGGGTCACCCTGCAAATGGGGTGATTCACAACCCAACAACTCATGGGAGTAGTAGCATGTTCAAAAGTGTCACCCCATGTACAGAGACTAGGACAAAGAATGCCACTGAGCTGACGTGACAGTAAGAAAGCCTCTCACTCCATCTCCTGTGTCGCTTGCTTTCTAGAGCAACACAAGAATAAATGGCAGAAATGGAGAGCTCCAGAAACAAGGGTGTTTGCCACGTAAGGATTGATAAAGTGCAAACAGTATGGCAAAGACTGCACAGTATCACTGGCATGGATGTGGAGAGATGGGAACACTTACACACTGTAAACCACGGGTATGGAGAGACGGGAACACTTATACACTGTAAACCACGGGTATGGAGAGACAGGAACACTTACACACTGTAAACCATTACAGCCTCTGTGAAAGAGTATGGAGAATCCTCAAAGAACTCAAATTAGGCCTTCCATTTGAACCCACATTCCCATTACTAGGCATCTACCCATAAAAAAAATCATTTTATCATAAGAATTTTTGCACTAGACCGTTTATCACAGTTCAATTCATAATCACTAAGATGTGGAAACAACCTAAGTGCCCATCATCTCATGAATGGATTAATAAACTGTGGTATATGTAGATCAAGGAATACTATTCAGCCATAAAACGATAGAGACTTTGCATCTTTTGTATCTTTTGGGGATGGATTGACACACATTCATCTTAGTAAAGCAAGAATCCAATGTACCTGAGACTAATACGAAGCCAGTAGACAAACTAATACATGTCCACACAGAGAAAAAGTCAGTTCACCTCAAGCTGGGGAGGGGGGGGGACTGGTGTGCTACCACCTGATGGGCAAAATGTAAGGGTCTAAGTGAGCACACCTTTTGGGTGTGGGACACAACTACAACAGGGACTTTACCTAACAAATGCGAACATTGCAACCTAATCAGTTGTACCCTCACATTATTCGGGGTAGGGGAAGGACCATACAGAATCAAAAAAAGATTCTCCCCTGACCTGTGAGTTGTTTTTCATCCAGAATTCTTTGAAAGAAATCATGAAGACAATTTAAATTCAAAAGGTCTATGACATTCTAAATTGCAATTCTTTCATAACAGGACCACCACCTGCTTGTCTGGAAGAAGGGAAAATATCTGACTCTCCAGCAGGAATGTATGGGGCCTTCCTTTTAGAAAACGATTAGGACAGAACTCCTCCCTGGTCACCCTGAGCGGCTCTCAGTCTCTTCTAGACTCCCTTTCCCCAGGTTTATCGTTTCCTCGCACCTAGAGTCCCAGGACAGCCGTGGGCCCCAGTGGTGTGGATGGATGACTGAAGTGTCCTCCCCTGGGGTGCAGCAGTGGGCCGGCACCACTCGCCGCTGGACATTGCTATTAGTGCATGTATCTCCTCCTTTCTGGTAATTTTGCTGCATCAGTCAGGGACCCAGCAGGGAACACAGGGCACTCAGAAACTATGTTGTACAGAGGTATAGACAGGATCAAGGAAACAAACAATGGGCGGGGACGCACAGCAGGCCAGCAATAGTGGGCGGTCATTATCACCCGCGGCCCCACAGGAGCAAAGAAAGAGGGGTCTGCACAGCCAGAGAGAGCTGCAGCCACAGTGGAGGGCTGCATCAGCCAACAAGAAGTCTGAGGACTCCATCCTCTCAGCCTCCCACCACCCGCAGCCACTGTCCATTGACCAGACCTAAGAGAAAAGCAGAGGACAAGGGAGCTATGCTGTGCAGTTTATCTATTGATCGACGCTTGGGTTGCTTCCAAAAGCTACTATTCTTAACCACTCCATGTAATCATCTCCCATGCACCTTGCTGCCTGCTGTCTACGTTCACACTCTCTTCCAGACACCCTCTTCCAGGCCTCCCCATGGCTCTGTGATCTGCCTATCTGCCTTGTTCCTTCTTCCCACCACTGGCTAGTGCCTGCACCTGGCCTGCCCTGAGCACCAGTTCCCTGGGGACAGAGGGGCTCGAGTTCTAGGCTCCAGTTTCTCCCTGTCTACCCCTCCATGCCAGCCCTATCAGGGACCATGTCGGCAACAAAGAGAGGGGCTTCTAAGGAGTGGTACTCCTGGCATACAAATTACTCAGAGATGAATCCGCCCCGTCTGTCTCTTTTGAACATGCCTCTCAGGCATGCCGCTGACAGAAGCCGGGAAGCTCCTTTTTCTATTAATAACTCCGCAGTACAGAGGGGAAGAGAGAAATGTGCTCAAAATAAAACAATAATGAACTCTGTGCACGAACAAGTCCAAGACAGCATGCTGGATTCGTATATCGCCAAGGCTAATTAAGGTAAGGAAGTCTAACGCTGTGCATTCTCTGAAAACATCATGCCACAAACCCCAAACTAGAAAAGACCAGATAGTTCCACACGGTAACTCCAATCAGTGGTTATGTCTTACAGTTCTCTAGCCCCCTCTGCAAGATACACAATGACACTTAAGCACTGGCCACATGTGTTCAAGTTTCTGCACTAAACACGGACAGGGGTACAGTGATGAGCCAGACAGATGCAGCCCCACCCTGGGGAAGCCCAGCAAGCCAGCGTGATCAGTGTGGAGAGTCCATGATCGCTGCAATGGAGCAGTTGTCAGCTAAGAAAAATCCAGACAGAGGAGCCTCTTTTCCAGCTTGCAACTCCCTGTTGGCTGCCTTTCAGCGAGAGAAAGGGGCACAGAGCAGGAGAGGCAGACGGTTTATTTGTCTCATCACCAAAAGAGGAAGGGGATGGGCATTGCTGGAAGAGCATTGAGAAATTCCTCCCACCACGCCCCCTCCCCACTCTACATCCTTGAAAATTTTTCTATGTTTTTCTCTTTTGGTCCTGACATCCCGTCGTCTTCTGCACCGTTTTCCCAATAAACACAGAGAAGCACACAGCTCCGAAGTGTGGGAAGTGGTGCCCAATGGTCCCACGGGGCCCTTTGTTCTCCTCTTTCCGGGGTTCACAGAGGTGGCCCAGACCAAACACAAGCACACAGAGAACTCTCGAAGCCCACCAGGTGGAAGGGTGCCCACATTCTCACAAGCGCTCAGAAAACCCAGCGTGCCGTCTGCCATTCAGACACAGTGCGGGACAGAGTCAACAGAATTCCTGCAGACACTCTGTGCAGAGTCTTCCCTCGGTCCCTCTGAACACCGAGCACATAAAGTCAACCCCACTGGAGTCAGAGAATCTTCAGGTGATTTTCTTCGTGCTGGATTGCAGTTTGATTTTTATGCTTGCTTGTTTCATCTGTTTGGTATTCACTTTACCAGTTGGCTTAAATTGATTCCTTCCCCACTCCCCAAATGGCTAATGAGTCATCCCAACAATAATCATAGTAAAAATCTGTCACTTGCCACTGTTTTATCTCTGGAATCATATTTTTTTTTTTATGTGAAGGTGCCATGATGTTTAAAAAAATACTTCCCAGGGCCTTTTGCTTCCAGTTAATCCAGTTTCCTTCCCTGCTATCCTTGGGAGGGGGGAGGGAAGAGCATAGTAAGGCTTTTTCCACCATGGTCGCCAGGGAAGCCTGAGAGCAAGATGAGATTGTTTACAGGCATGTTTTAGATTTCCATGGCGGTATGATAGGAAACATAAACAAGAAAAATAATGTTTCCAAATTCGTTTATGATTATTAAAATATTCTATCATTGCTTTTTATGCTTTAAGATCTAATAGAAATATTCTCTCACAGTACAGTTTTTCAGAATTTCCACTACAAATTCTGATAATTTATTCTTTCAGATAAACTACTGTTTATCCCAATCGGATTTTAATTACTATTGTAATTTGGGGAAATCTCTACATGATCTAATCTTCCCAGCAGGGAGATATTTACTTTTAATGAACTCAGACTGCCCAACGTCGCCCTTCAATTCCAGAATCCCTGACCACAACCAGCCGGGCGGGCCTCCACGAACAGCATCACCACAAACACACTTGGCCGAATCCAGTAGCAGAATGATAAGAGCCTCACCAGAAAAACGCCTCTCGAGTCTTTTCAGTAATTGGCAACATTTATTAAGGCTCTTCATAAAGTTAGCAGCTGAAGGTACAGTTCTCGCCCTCAGGAGTCTTGTAAGTTAGTTGGATAGGTGTATAATAGGCCGGAAGAAAAATAACCATAAAGGCAGCATATGTTAAACGTCAAGTGTGCAGCACCTCCGGGAAGTGCTAAAGTGGAAAGAAGGGCTGAGACCACTGGTTAGAAGGTCCAAGTGCGAGTAGGGCCCGAGGAGGCCTTAAATACTGGAGTCCAACTTTGGCAGGAAAAGATAAGGGCCCAACACAACCTCAGAAACATAAGTAGTCACCAGCTGCCACATCAACAAGCAGGATGGGCTCGGCAGGAGGGGCAGTGCCACCGACCAGGACACACGGGGAAGAAAATAGGTGTGGTGGCCCTAGGGAATGGCACGTGGACCAATTTCTCCACGTGGTCGTGGAAGATCAGCACGAGAGGTAGACAAACTCGGCTAGTTTCAGACAGGGAGAGGTCATGGTGTATGAGCCCACATAAATTTCCTGTTAGAGACTCACAACTCTCCTGCTTTTTGTTACTGTTCAATTCCATAAGCATTTACTGAGCACCTACACATCCTAGCATTATATACCCTGGGTGTACAAAAAGAGTAAGACATTCTCTCTTCACTCAAAGGTCTCTTAGTCGAATAGTCGAAAAATAAGCAAATAACTGTCAACCAGTGTGGCTGGTTTCATGACAGAGAAATGCATCAGGATTAAATACGGGAGCACATGGGAGGAGGGGCAAGAAGCTTCTGGGAGGTGATGGTACGAGGCTGACTTTTGGAGGATGAGCAGAGGTCATTTAAACACTTGGAAGAGGCTCCCAGTGAAAGACAGTGGCAAGGTGTGAGTGAGCATGAGTCTGGAACTGCACCCAGTTAAGTATGTCCGAAAGCCAGAGCTTGGGGCTCAGGGGAAGGTGTACATGGAGGGGAAGGAGGCAGGGGTCTCGCTATCATTCAGAGGAGTCAGGAGTTCACTGTCATAGGCAATGGGAAGCCACTGGAGATGTTTACCCAGAAGGAATGGAACCATCGGATTGGGGTTTGGAAAGAAAACTCTAGCGTTCTTTCTAGAGTTCTGAAAGAGGGGTGAGGGGAGTCAGTAGGATTTTAATCATGCTGCTGACGTTAATAGCAACATGGGCTTTATCCTACAGCAAGTACCTCACTCTCAGTTCTTTTCCTCACACTGACACCAATAGAGTCTTTACTCCTCTGTGGCCTTAGTTTTCCTCATTGCAAAATGAAGACACTGTTCTAAATGATCTCTAAGCTGCAGATGGCACTAATTCTTCAGAATCTCTTATTTATCCTCAAAGAAAGACTGAGTATGTAGGAGGGAAGGTGAGTTTCAGTCTTCATCTCTATTTTCATTGGAGGCAAACTAATTTAAACGAGCGTGTTATCAAATTAATCAAAGACTTTTTTTTTAAATGTCATCTGCATTTTAAAATTCCCAGAAGGTTGTGCCTTGTATACCGCATGTTTACACAGACTTTAAATTAAACTGCATTTATGAAAGTCCTGTGAGCTCTTTGGATTAAACACTATATTTCAGTCCTGAGAATTATGTCAAAGCACAGAGTGCACCCAGAGGGACAGTCACACTCTCCGATTGCTTATGCAACCTCCCAGTCCTATCTCGGCCCAGTTTTATTAAAATTTCTATTAGTGCAACTCAGTTGTGAGGAAATATTCTTCCCACTTTTTCAAGAAGAAAAGAATGCAGCTGACTCTTGATAGCCTGTGTCAAGTGGGGACATGGATCACAGGGATAAATTAAATCCATAAATAATCCAGAACTTTCATTTAAACCAAGAGCTTCAATCTCCTTCCTCATCCAACCTTTTCTGCATGCTGTTAACAAGGTATTCAGATTGCCTCAAGTGGCACTCTTCTGCGCAGGGTCAGCTTGAGGTGAAATCGGGCCATGGCTACGTGCCACCTTCCACCCAGGACCCACTGCCTCTGGGCTCTGCACCTCACAACAGAAGCTCCTGGTGCCAACGTGCAGGCTCCATTTTATCTCACCATTTGGCAGCTCCTAACACTGACTTCCTCTATTTTCCTGAATCTCTGCCCTGCTCCCACCTCTGCTCAGCCCTGGGCCTCCTCCTTCTTTACCAACCATGTTGTTTGGAGATATCTCCTGTCAGTTGCTCCCCCCGCCCCCAGTCCCCAGTAGTTTGGTTTTTTTTCTGTATGGTCTTCCTGGGAAATACCACCCCATACCTATGGGTTTGACTGTGACGTCACAGACACACAGCTCTCATCTGAGCTCTTTTTGGACACATTTTAGATGCTTAGCAAATGCTAATAAAGTTCAGTGAAACAAAAACTGATCGTGTGCTTTTACGGTTATTATTATTTTTGAGACAGTCTTGCTCTGTCACCCCAGCTAGAATGCAGAGGTGCCATCATAGCTCACGGCACCCTCTCACCTCAGCCTGCTGAGTAGCTGGGACCACAGGCATGTACCACTACACCTGGCTAAGTTTTCTATTTTCTTGTAGAGACAGGGTCTCACTATCTTGCTCAGGCCAGTCTCAAAGTTTGTGCTTTTAACGTGAAGCTGGAGTGAGACTGTATGTGGACCGTGTCACTGTCCAGCTTGTCTCGCCCACGCCTCTCCCACCCTTTCCCCCACTACTGTGTGAATCCCTACCCATCCGTTACCACTCCCTGACCAGGACCTGGGATCCACCCTATCTTTGCTGCCCATTTCTCGGCAGACACCCAGCTCCTACCTACTTCATCCGCCAGGCACAGCATTTGACTTACAAGTCTACAGCACTGCTAATGCCTTGGTCCCTTTCTTACCCCAATTCACCTTTCAAAACCCACTTCCAATGTCAAGTCTTCTGTGAAATCCTATCCAGGTCTCTCTTTCTACTCAAGTGGAATTGTTCACCTTCACCCCTAGATCCTGAAAATACAATTAGTTATACCAATCTGTAATAGTGTTGAGCTCACTAAAAAAATGACTGATTATATACCATCATCTTAACTAGACTGCAAACTCCTTAAAAGCAGGAACCACGTGGGATCGGTTTTGTATCTCCAGTAAACAGCACAGCATCTGACACGTAGGGTCACATGTGCTCCACTTGGGTAAAGTGTTTTGTTTTGTTTTTTATTAACTCATAGCTGTGTACATTAATGCAATCATGGGGTACAGCATCATTTTTTCATATACAATTTGAAATATTTTCATCAAACTGATTAACACAACCTTCATGTCATTTTCTTAGTTATTGTATTAAGACATTTATATTCTACTTTTAGAAAGATTCACTTGTACCCTTATAAGATAAACCATAGAGGTGACCCCACCAATCCTCCTCCCTCCACCGATTGGGTAAAGTGTTTTGACCAGCCAAAGGGTAGGCACTCACAGATCATAGAGGCAGATTTTAGGTCGGAGCCTTTATCCTTCTTTGTGCTTATTTTTTTCATTTCTTCCACCATGAGGCTTAATAGACAAAGGGAATTCAAAGATTGTGAAAAATAATTCAGTTTCTCCTTTCACAGTCAAATATACATTATCTAATAGGAATGTTTGTAAATAAAAGAAATAAGGTCACAGAGAGCCTCTGTATGATCTAGAAGTGATTAAGATACAGGAGACACAAGGGGCCAAACCCAACAGTGAACTCACCGACAGAAAAACACGTGCGGAAGTTTCACCAACACACCCCAGGTAAAGGGGAGGCGCCTTTATTTTGCTGCCTTGTGGGTTGTCAATGCTGAACGCTGACCCGAAATTATAAAAACAAACGCTGACTTTGGGACTATCTTAGAGGCAGCCTCCTCACCCAAGGTGGGGATCCTTATAGCTCTGTCATGGAAAACGGACGTCCCATTCCTGATAGTGACTGAACCAACAGAAAAGCACCCCGGTGCCAGAGGTGGCCAGCAACGCCCAGTACAAGGATTACACAGAACCGGGACAAGGGCGCCTGATACATTATGCCCAGGAGAATTTCGGCAAAATAAATCCAATTTTCCAATTGACTCACATTTTGCCTCAAGAAAAGTTTATCTGTTTCTGATATCCAGTTGATAGCAGCTTCTAACTCTTTACCTATATCATTCTTTTCTCTGTAGTCACTTTGAAAAAGTTAATGCTATATGAATGTGTACTTTATTTTATTGCCCAGGGAATAACTGTATAAAAAATTCTACAGTTGAATCTTTTCTTTACAACATAGGCTCCTTTGAAATATGAGTTTGTGTGTGTGTGTGTGTGTGTGTGTGTGTGTGTGTGTGTGTAGCTTCTATTTTTTCTGTTTCATTAGCTGGAAAATGCCTCTGGAGTAGGTACGGTCTACTGCTAAGGTTCCCACTATAGATGGTAAGAAAAAGGTCCCCTTGTGCTTTATGTCTGTCAGACTGTGGCAGCTAAGGCTGAATAGGCGGACACGGGGGAAAAGCACAAAAAATTTTCACGATTGAGAAAGGATCTTATAAACGGTGAACAGCAGGCTTGTCCCCAAAGAAGAATCTAAAATTTGAGTTTAAAAAATTAGTTGGAGAAATTAGTATGACTACCAAATAATAAACCCCATGTTTCCGTAAATGACAGGTGATAGAAAAGGCTATGGCCAATATTTCTCTGTTCTTGCTCCCTTAGTCCCCCCTTGCAACTCTCAAGATAATGGAAAGAAATATGCAGAGATCCGGTGAGGTCCCCCCGAATACCCTCCCTTCTCCCATGTCCCCCTCCCTCCTCTTCCCTTCTGCTTTATGGACTATAGTTATGTTTTGCATGATGCAATGGTACATTTCAAAGCTATTAAGAAATGAGTATAATTGTGATGGATGTGTTACTTGGTTCAACATAAACATTTCACATTGTATATCGAAGCAGTACCCTGAACCCCATAAATAAATCAATGTACAAAGTTATGATTTAATAAAAGATAATTAATTATTAAAAAAAAAAAGAAATACACAGAGAGTCTACACCTTAAAAGTAAGCAGCAAAAGCCATTTTCGTTCTTCACAGGACGTTCTTTTCCCAAGTCAGAATAGTCCCCTTCACACAGAAAGCTCAGAGAACCACAAGTAAACTCCTGACAGTCTGAAGTGTGTCCCCTCCACACTACCTACCACCTGTTATAGAACTGCCATTTGGATTTCTCTAGTCACAAGTCTCAGTGTCAGGAGACTCATGTGGCAGTTCTAAAGACTGATATTTAAAAGCTGTCGAGAAAGTATCCAGCATTGCTAACACTAACCTCATCCATCTCCATTTAGACCTAAGATTTTTTAAATATTCCCTTAGGAATTTTAGCCACGAACCAGAAATTTCCTGCTTGTACATTTAAACCCTGCCGTTTCGCAGATAGCCCACCTGTACTTCTCTGACACCACAGCAGACATGTCATGAATTCAGGGATCCCACTGACTATGTCAAGCGCTGGCACCCACTTTCAGGTCTCACGGGGGCTGCTCCTACATGCAATTAGCTGGATGCCTAAATTAGAATTGTATTAACATATTTTACTGAGGCAGAGCAAACTGTCTTCAAACATGAGCTCAACCACCTTTCTGACTGCATGTCCTTAACCATGTTACTTAAGTTCCCTAAGCCTTGGTTTCTTTATATATAAAATGACAGCACTAATAACGGCCACTTCACAGGCTGCTGTAAGGTTAAAGGAGGAAAAGCCACAGATTCTTGGCACAATTTCTGACACAGGACAAGCAGACAAAAATGACAGTGGTTACAGTGGCAATGATATAGTGGTGGTCAAGGCAGTGGCAGTCAGCTTAGGGATCATCTTCACGTTCCCTTGTGACATTGCATCCCCCAACCCTTGAATACACAAGGGTTCTATAGCCACAACTCCACCCAGAATGCCTTCATCTAAGAAAACATCAAAATATACCAAGATGCACAAACATGGGTCAATAGCTGGACTCACATGGGGCATGTCCTAAAAACTAGAAAACGCTGTCCCAAGACCTCAGTTTGCTTTTTACAATTCACTCTAGCATCGTGAAAACGCCCATTCTCTAGTCTCTTTGATTTCTCTTTTCCTACTCTGACTCTCAATCCTGTTCCCCAAATTACAACCAACCTGTACATGAAAATCCAGACAACTTCACAGGACACGGAGGCCCACAAGTAGAACAGTGCTCTGCAGGACTCTGGAGTAGTTGGGCTGCCACTCCCACACAAAGGGAGGGACACAGGGGGATTGGAGGAGGGTGGTGTGCACTGGGCACACAGAGCAGCGGGAGACACCATGAGAGGCTGTGTTAGGTTCAGGCTCCACTCAGCATAGCACTTACCTCTGGTATCATAAAAAGAAGAAACGTCCTAGACAGGTATTTCTGCACAGGCAATGCCCTGACATATTTCAAAAAGCCCCCAATTGATTATAAGCATAAATGAAGCCTCAAGGAGTAAATTATTCCATTTTCTGAGAAAGGATTCATTACTTGAACAGGTAGTTGTGGTTTATTAAGATGATGTGTATTTGGAAGCTGTTTTCTTTCAAAGATTTTATGACATACGATATTACCTTTTTTTTTTTTTTTTGCAGTTTTTGGCTGGGGCCAGGTTTGAACTTGCCATCTCTAAAAAACGGGGCCAGCGCCCTACTCCTTGAGCCACAGGCACCACCTGATATTACTTTTTTTTTTTTTTTGCTTCAGACTTGTCTAATGATCTCAATAAACGTTTGATTGTGTGATGCTGAACTCTTTTTGAAATGTGGCGCCATAAGTTTGTAATGCTATTTAACAAACTTAGAAGGGTATTTCGACCAAAAGTAGTGCACCGTATAAAGCCTAATGACTTAGTATTGTATTTATGGAAGAAAAGCCTACTGACTCCAACCCACAACTGAACAGGAGCTTCTTGCTTTGGTTACTAACCCCTGCTTCCAGGATCTCCCATTCTGACCGTCCAGTTTGTGCTTTAGGAAGAAGAAATCATTAGATAACTAAGTCCAAAAGAAGAAAAACTAGGCCTGCTATAAGATCCAAAATCATAACTGCTCAGACAAATTCTCGATTGCTTTCTTTTCTTTTCAAACCTCTTTGCTTCATGCTTTACAAGAGGCCAGGAAAGTAGGAAGAATCCTAGATGCCATGATAAGAGGCTCTCAGTTGCGTTAGACTGTGACACTGGGAGCACAGAGCAAACCGGACAGAGCTGGTCAGAGCAGAGCTGCCTGAGATACGGTATTGGCCTCTCTCGGGAACACGTGTTGTTTTAGAGCAGTGGTTCTCAGCCTTCCTAATGCCTCCTAATGCCGCAACCCTTTAATACAGTTCCTCATGCTGTGGTGACCCCCGACCATAAAATTATTTTTGTTGCTACTTCATAACTATAATTTTGCTACTGTTATGAATCGTCATGTAAATATCTGATATGCAGGATGTATTTTCACTGTAACAAAGCGGTTGGGACCCACAGGTTGAGAACCGCTATTTTAGAGGAAGAATATTGCACTTACATCCCTGCCAACCTCTCCTGGGTCTTTCACAGCATTCAAAAGTTCCAGGAGGCAAACAAAGAAAATTGAGTGATAGGGCCAATAACCACGTATCTGGTTGTGTGGGCCCCTCCCATCTGTTCTGAGATCTTATCTCTTGGTTTCATCTGGGCCCTCTCAGCTCCTGCCTGAGAAACGGACTAGAAACTCGGATCATAATCCTTCCTTCTTTTAGTATTTTTGTCACAGTGTACAGTTGTGTAAATCTCTAGGGTCTTAAGTGCCACTGTGAAGTCTCTGTCCCATGAAATGATCTAAGAAATAAGGCAAGAAGAACAGGAAAACTTGAAACTTACAGAGGTAGAAACAACCACTCCCAGATACTTAGATATAATTGTGATGCCTCAAACACTGGTGAAGATCTGGATTAATCACACTCCCAAATATAACGATCAATCCTTTAGCTCTAGACAAAAAATGCCCACCTGGAGGACTCTGTAAGCTAAAACCATCTACCTCCACATCTTGCACACCAAGACTCCTTGTCCCTCTCTGTCCCTCTCCCCCACCCCCACCACCCATCCATCTCACACACACATGCACACACAGCCCACACTAACATGACTTCACTAATCCACTGTCTTAATTAGCATTACTTCACCATTCCAGGAGATGCTTGTTAAGTAACAAGTAGCAAGATAAGTAACTTGGTTGCTCATTACAAGAATTTCCCAAAAGACCATTAACTCTTCAATAAGCAGAATCAATCCACTTGGGACACCCTGTCTTGCTGTTTCCACCAATCCTAAAGTGTTGCATTGCCATTCATAGTCAATCCCAATCGACTCCCTGCACTGAAAGCCCCCACCTTAAACCGAACTTCTATTCCAATAAAATCCATCCTTGCCCTCCCCCTGCAGAGTTGCCAAGGCTCTCGTGAGTGGTGTTCTCCCTCACAGCGGGAAGCCATAAACTCAGCCCCATCTTGTCAAGCAGTTGGGTTGGGGGTGTTCTGTGAGTCATTAGACAACTAGAAAGATACCTAAACTTTGGAGTCAAAAAACTTCTTTAAATTCTGGCTTTACCACCTACCACCTGTGAAACCAAACACTTGGTTTTGAACACTGAGTTCCTTTATTTGTATTTTTGATGATAAACAATAACTTCCTCATAGGGTTGAAGTTTTGATAAAGTAATGTATGTGTGTAAAAGTACTTTGTAAGTTTTAAAGTTGTATACAAGTTTTAGTTATTGCTATTATTAAGCAGGATATTCCTCAAACTGGCTATCCACTGAAGATACCGTTAGCCATGCTAAGCTCTATGACTATCAGCTATCCATGACCAGAAGCAGTTGCTGGGGAATCCAGGCCCCCTACTTCCTACAAAGAGTAGCTTGCTCTGGTCAAAATATTATTATCATAAAATCTCATTTTAACATATAAAATTTTCATCACACTGTTTTCAAAAGATCATTGTAACTAACAAGCCATAATGTATTTTCAAAATTTACTTTGTAGCAAGTGAATATAAGAAAAATGGAAAGGTGAATCTATTAAATTAATCTTTATTTAAGGCACTCCACATTGGTAATTTTTTAAAGAAAATTTTGAAGTATTTGAATGAGAAATTAAGTTTAGAATATCACTGCTACATATAATTCAAATAGACTTTGGAAAACATTGTATAATTAATCTTTATGAATCAGATATTGATGGAAATAGCTACATTTTAATATAAAAATAGACCATCATGTATTCATTTATATGCCTGTTCACAAAGAAGATCATTTTTCTCCAAGCATTTTGGCTCCTTGACACATACATTAAAAGGCAATTTACTTGTCTTTTTTGGAAACAGATACTTTCTTGACATTGCAAAATACTCCCAAATCTACTTCGCTTAAAGATCACTTTAAGAACTTAATTTCTATCAGAATGGGAGAAGATTTTCGCAGGCTGTCTCTGACAAAGGTTTAATAACCAGAATCCATAGAGAACTTAAACGTATTAGCAAGAAGAAAACAAGTGATCCCAACTCAGGGTGGGCA
>CAUYQV010019710.1:0-15984 GCA_963574575.1 Galagoides demidoff | reverse complement strand
AGCACATCTTATTTCAGAAAATAACATGAATCCGAGATGCACCATACATCCCACTGCAATGATTCCCCCATGTACATTTTAAAGGCTGGGTACATTGCTCAACAATTTGGAAGTGTGCAATGCTAAATTTCATGCCATGTGAACAGTTAAGAAACACAGGGAGTTCTATTATGAAATTAATTTATACCTTTCATATGAAAGCTATAACCTAATAACAGCTTAAGAATATTGGGAGGGGGGAGGGAGAGAGAAGGGGGGAATGGGTGGAGGGAGGAGGATTAGAGGGATCACTTCTGAGGTTTATCTTACAAGGGTACAAGTGAACCTTTCTAAGAGTAGAATATGAACGTTTTGGCACAATAACTAGGTGAATGACATGAAGGCTATATTAACCAGTTTGATGAAATGTTTCAAATTGTATGTGAAAACCCCACACTGGACCCCAGAAGTGCATTAATGTACATAGTTACCATTCAATTAAAAAAAAAAAAAGAAACACAGGGAGTTCTAAAAGAAAATAAATAACATTACTGGTGACAATACTTCTTAAGATTTGCATTACCATGTCTTACGTATTAAGAATACTGTCAGTCTATAGATTAATGTAAACTACCTATCATTCAAATATTTAGTGATCATTTCCAAGTAAGGTGACTCCCAATTATGCCAGTTCCTCCTGAGACCACGATTAGGACTGAAAAGAAACAATGATGATTATGAGGCCTTATAGGCAATTCTGAGACAGAACGAGGTGCCACTGTGCTGTCTTCAGCTCCACTACCCAGACTGTCAGCTTCACCTTATAAGAGAGGACGGATTCATGGTGACACAAGAATGCAGCTTCCCAACCTGACACACACACAACAGCATAAAGCACAAAAATAACATTATTTAAAATAGAAGATATTGGTTTTAAAGAAGCATTTGTTTTTAAAATATGTTTAGATAAATCAGCCAGTGAAGAAAATAGTCTGGAAACTGAATTCTTCCTATGTTATACAGACTTGTGATACAAAGATAGAATTATACTAGTAGAGAAATATCAGCTTTTAATAAACAGTTCTGGACAATTGGCTGTCCTATAGAAAAATAGGTACATTTATTTTCCTACATCACACCATGCATATAAAGAATGAAAGAATGTAGTCTGGATTAGAGAACTAAATGTGCAAAGCAAACCTTAACATTTTTATAAGAAAATTTTGTTTGGTACTTACAGGATATGAGGACAGGGAAAGTATTGTCAAATAAGACGTAAAATGTAACGTGAGAGCTGATGAACTCTGTTATGTCAAAAGCAAAAGATTTTGTGAGACAGATATAAATGAAGTTAAAAGTCAAGCAATAAAATAGAAAGGATATTTTTATTTCATCTGGCCAGCTAAGGATGCGTAACCTGGACACTTTACAGAAAGAAACAACAGACCACTAAACAAAAATAGGCAAAAGACATAAAGACTCAACTCATGGCAAAGAATCCAAGAATGTTAGGCCAGGAACTGTGAAAAGGTCTTTGATCTCTGTAGTAATCAGGGAAATGCAAATTAAAATGAAATCAAATATTTAAATTAATAAATTTCAGTGAGTTACCATTTCATACATATCAGGTCCGCAAAAGTTAAGTAGCAGAGGAAAATGACACCTCCAGCTGTGAAGGATACTTGCAGGTGTCCACGATGTTAGGAATACACTGTGTGGGGTGTTTGTGAGGGGAGGGTGGCAGAGGACTTGGTGGGGAAGACCCGCCCTCAGGGTGGGCAGGTGCTGTCTGATCTGCCGGGCCCCAGAGGGAACAAACATAGAGAAGCTGCAAGTGTCCAGCCGCTCTGTGGGAGCTGGGGTATGCGCCTCCAGTTCCGTCCCCAGATGGCCACTCCAGGCCCCCTGGTTTTAGACTCCAGGACTGACAGGACCTCAGCCTCAGACTGAGAGTTACACCATCAGCATCCCTGGTTCCAAGGCCTGCTCACTTGGACTGAGCTGCAGTGAGCATCCCAGGGTCTCCAGCCTGCAGATGGCCCACCCTGGGACTTCTCAGGTTCATGCTTACATGAGCCAATTTTCCTAGTAAGTCCCCACTCATTTGTCTACCCATCTGTCTGTCTACCTACATCCTGTAGGTCTGCCACTCTGGGAGGACCTGACTAATACACCAGGGTTATGGAATTTATTTCACTTGATGCTGAAAAATCACAGTATGTTCTTGCAAAGCACAACTTATGGTCACCACTGTATACCTGCAGGCCTCAGAGAAGGCCACAGTTAGCCTAGGGGAGCAGGGACGGGCTCTAGGAGAATGGGTTGGAGAGAAAGAATGGGCAGAGCTCTGAGGAGGCGCACCCCCACTCTGTCCCCCCTTCTGTCTGCCTCATGTCCTCTTACCCTCACCCAGCCCCACTGGGGACCACAGACATCTCAGACAGTCATGCGTCACCAAGGGGACGTGTTCAGAGAAATGTGTCATTAGGCAATTCAAATTATCCTATAGACATGGGAGAGTGTGCTCCATAGACCCAGACGGGGTCCCACACATGGGGCTGTGCGTGTGGCCTATGTGACTGTGCTGAACACAGACAACAGGCAGCGGAGACATGACAGTCCATACCTGTGATCTAAACATACCCACACGTAGAAAAAGTACAGCAAAAATGTGGAGTAGAAGATATGGGACACTTACCGTGGATGGAGCTTGTGGGACTGGCAGTGGGTGGTGCGTGTGCAGGCCCCAGAGGCCATGGTGCTGGCTGCAGACTCTATCCACATCGCAAGCTTAGGGGACACTAAGTTTATATAACAAACTGTTTCCTCCAATAACAAATTAATCTTAGCCCACTGTAACCTTTTTACTTTGTATACTTTAAATTGTTTTTTAATTTTTGGACTCTTCTATAATGACACACACATTGTATAGCTGTACAGAGATCTTTGTCTTCATTCTCTACGCTCCTTCTATTTTTAATTTTTTACTTCATCAACTTTTTTGGTTATCAGTGTCACTGTCTTCACCCTCATGTCTTGTCACACCAGAAGGCCTTCGGGGGCAGGAACACACATGGACCTGCCATCTCCTGTGATGACAATGCCTTCTTCTGGGTCCCTCCTGGGGACCTCCTGGAGTGGTTCTACAGGTAACATTACTTATAAGTGGAAAGGGTACATTCTATAATAATGATAACAAGTATAGTATAGTGACATAAAGCAGTGACGTAGTTGTCTATTATCAAGTATCATGTACCATATGTAATTGTATGGGGCAGGTGCTGTGTTTACACAATGAGGGTGTGGTAGGCTTGTTACAGCAGCATCACCACAAGACGTAATGTGTGTTCAGACGTAATGTGATCTCAACATCACTAGGAGACAGGAAGGCTTCTGCTCCATTAAGCCATTAGGGGACTCCCATTCTAATATGTGGTTTGTCACTGACTGAAATATCTTTAGGCTGTACATGACTGTAATAAATGAAAGAAAAATGCTCATCCCTTCTAGAAACTCTAGATATGGAAATGCACAAAAAGGTAACCTGGGTTGGCTTAACAGGAAAGCCCAGAAGGCCCCTTTTCACAGTTAGAAAGAATTAGAAAACATGGCTTGTTTATACTAGGTTAATTGAGAGATGATTTGACTGCAATTAAGTTCACTCTGTGTAGGCTAATGGTTTGATGCATTTTGAGGGACTGTGTCCAGTCACGTAACCACCACCACAGGACTTATAGAACATTCTGTCATCCCAGAAAGTTCCTTCATGCCCCCGTGGGCAAATCCTCCCCCACCCCCATCCCTGGCAATCTCTCCCCTGTTCTGGGACCTATGGTTCCACCTCTTCCAGAACGTCAATATTGCTTAGGACAGAGCCAGCCCTGCCAACTTGGAGGTCTAATTCTTCACTCAGATCAGGGACAGTTTCCTTTTCACTTCCACCTTGTCTCCACTCTTCCCTTTCCTTCTTCTGAAGTTAGGCTTTGGTGCATGTTTCAGCTCCTTGGATCTGTCCTCCGAGTCTATCTTCATGATTTACTCTCTTTGTATTTTTGCTTCATGTTCTGAGATATTTATGCCACTTGACCTTCTTTCTTTAGAGGATCTGAACAAAAACTCTCCTATTTTCCCATTCATATGTTGACTTACGAGAGTCAAGTATTTACTTCTATAAATTCTTGCTGTGCTATCGGTGAAGCTCATTGAGAACTCTTATTAGCTCATGGACAAAGTCCTCATCTGGCTCTGCCCGCTCTGTCTGCAGAGCAGGGCCCACCAGCTCACCAGGGGCTATCTGGGCTTCATCCCTCTGCTGGCCGAGCATCCCTCCTCTCTTCCCTCTCCTGCACTCCTGTCTGCGGGTCTCTCTGCCAGCCAGCCCAGCCTCCAGGACTGGGAACCCTTCATAAGGGTTCATAAATGTTCCTAAGATGCCTAGATTGCTCCAGCCCAGCTCTAGGCACACAGTGTTGAGATAGAATGTGTTCTGGTCCATTATTTCACTTCCAAGAACTACAGTTCACAGAGTCCTTTCTGATTCAACTCTGCAAGTTTTAGCTCTTACCAACGTTGCTGGAAGGCTTCATTTGTTTCTGTCTCTGCAGATTTTACATTTCTTGACTTTTGTGTATCTGAAAACTTTCGTTATGATCCAGGTACACAGCAAGCACCTACCCACTTATTTAACACCTTAGCTCCTTTTCAGAAAACAGAGCGTGCTGATGTTTACTGATTCTCCTGTTACAAGGGCCCTCCTGTCAGCTCCCTCCTCTACTGTTTCAAGAAGGATCCCTCCCAGAGATAGATGTGAAAAATTAGAGAAGTTAAAATTTTAAAACTAAATCTCAAAAATCTGAGCATTGAGAAAAAACCATTTCAAATGAGAGAGGTATTTGTTCTGAGTATCTAATGTTTATGGTGTTTGGGAAAATTTTATCTGAGATTTTTAGTAATATTCTAAGTTAGCAATTTAACTCTCTCTTATGTTTCTTTTGGCCAGTCTGTCCCATTGTGGTCTGCCAGTTCTTCCTCCTAAAACTAATTTTCTAAAAGATTCTTTTACTTTAGATTGTCATGGAGACCTCTATTTCCTGGCACTTAAGAATACAAAATTATAAAGAACAATAATAAATAACATAATAAAGCTAATGGTGTGTAATACATGCCATTTTAATAACGTAGGCTTTCTATCTCAGCATTTAAAAGCAATTTTACATCATTTAAAAAAGCAGAAGACAAGCTTCCCCACTTTGGAGGTAACAAGATTGTAAAATTCCATTTTCAGCTAGTCTGTGGTTTTCTGGTTAAATTAACATTAAGTAACTTATGGGGAGGGGGGAAGTAAATGGGCCCAAAGCTCTATACAGACCAAATAATCCATCTGGGTTCATCCTGCCACCAGGAACCGCAGGCTGCAGTAGAGGTTCAGTCCTGGGGACTCACCTTGTGCAGTGCCCCCCAATTAGGGGTCATAGAGCTCTCTGTCCAGGAGACCTAGGAGGGTTTTCAGCCAAGGGCTCCTTCAGCCAGCAGCGTCTGCCTACCCCACAGGGATCTGTCCTGGAGTGCCCTGTGGCTGCAGGAAGGTGGGGGGAAATGTGGGAACACCTGCGGGAGAAGTCTCCTCTCCCCTGACCCAAACTCCCACATCCTGCCCTTGGGAAGAGTCTCTCAACCCCTACTTCAGGGCAGGGACCCTCCAGGCATCTCCTGGTGGGAAGGGCCAGTGGGAACGCAGCCAAATGGATGTCCCCCCAGGTGCTGATCCCTGGCCTTGCCAACAGCACCCCATCCCCACTCTGCCAGGCCTTGGTCCCAATGCTGGCTTCTGTCTAATGCTTTGGGTTGCTTGACTTCCGGGGCCTCAATCTCCCCAGGTGAAAAGTAGGGACGGTGCTTTTTATTCTGCGGGGATTTGGAGGAGGTTGAAGTTAGATAATTCTAGTGGAGTGTCTGGAATGTCCTAGGTTTCTCTTCACAGATCTGCCCGTGTTGACTTGATCTGTCCCATCACCCCTGTGATATTCTTACACATACATGCATGCATGTCACTTTATATCTGTAGATTGCTTCTCACCACCTCCTGCTTGTCACTCCTAACCCATTATTGTAATGTCGGGGCCCTTAGGAAGTAGGGGAGGCCTCAGAAAACAGAATCAATCTCTTTCTCTCTTTCATCTGCTCCTTTTGTCCCCAAGACAGGACTCTGAACTTTCCCCACCAGTCTACCCCAACCTGATAAGACCTCCATTTTGGAAGAGATCATTTCCCCACACCCTGGGGGAAGGATGCTGCTCGGAGAGGCCACGATGACTAATGGGTGGCATATCTGGGGAGGGAATCTCTGACTCCTATCCCACACTTGGCCCTGTGAGTCTCTTACCTGTGTCCTTTGTAATAAACTTGTAAATGGGAATACTCCCCTGTGTTCTGTGAGCCGCTCCAGCAAATTAACTGAACCCAAAGAGGGAGTCGTGGCAGCCCCAACTTGAAGCTGGTCAGTCAGAAGTTCTAGAGGCCTGGACTTGTGACTGGTGTCTGAAGTGAGACCAAGCCCTCAGCCTGTGGGGTGTGATGCTGTCTCCAGGTGGACAGGAATGGAATTGAGGACACTCAGCTGGTGTCTGCCACAGAAACAGTTGCTTAAGTGTTGCATGGGAGGAAACCCCACACATTTGGTCAGAGAAGCCGTCTGCGTTAATTGCTGCTGAGTAAGAGTAGGAAAAGCACTTAGAGTGTGTTTTTTCCACTCTCAGAACTCCTAAAGATAAATCCTTCCCTAGAATTCTCAGGGTTCGTGCAGGGAAGAAAAGGGAGGAGAATGTACATCTTAGGATGGCTCCAGTGTTTAGGGGCTCCAAACTTGTATTTATAAGTTTCTCCCATGTTCCTCATTCCTCTAAGTATTGCCTGACTGTTCCAGTGACAGGGGCCTACAGAAACCAGGAGTTTTCTCTAGAGTCAGGTGTTGGGTCAAAAAGAGAAAGAACCAAGACAATGAAAACAAAACCATACATGCTCCTGATGCCCAGTTACGGAATCTTAGAACCACTAAAAAGATAAGAGAAAGAAATCACTGAGAATCAATAACTACAAACTAACGTCTGGGGGGAGAGAGGGAGAGAGAGAACACCAGGCTTGTCAGGGCATACCTTTCCTTCCTTGTTGCTCAAATAACAATAAACAGGAAGGTGGTGCCAGAGAGAAGCAGCCTAAAGCCAGTCCGGGGCAGTTCACACCCAGTAACATTTGTTGACAGAGTGATTCACATCTGATCTTCTCACTAGGGAAGAAATTAAAGAAAATCAGTTCCTTATATTGTTTTTCCTCAGCTTTCCTAAGGTATAAACTGAATAGCAAAAATTGTACCTGTTTAACATGTACTGCACAAAGATTTGACAAATACATACATTGTGAACAATTACTACAACCAAGCTAATTAACACATCCCCTCTGGGTTATCCAGTTTGTATGGTGAGAACACTTAAGATCTGTGCAATTAGCACATTTCAAGTATAAAACACAGTATGATTAACTTATTGGAAAATTAGTTTACAAACCCATCCTAGAAAAAGTGCTATACACCTCATTGCTGACTATCACTACAATCACTTTCAAAGTACTCCCCTTGGGAAGTGATGCACTGACCCCAGTGCCTAGTCCACCTTTCAAAGCAATTTTGGAATTCTTTTTCTGGAATGGCCCAGAGATGTTGTCATATTACCCTTGATGTCCTGGATGTCATCAAAATGTCTTCCTTTCAATATTTCCTTTATCTTCAGGTAAAGAAAAAAGCCACTGGGGGCCAGATCAGGTGAGTAGAGAGGGTGTTCCAATGCAGTTACTTGTTTCCTGGCTAAAAAATCCATTACAGACAGTGCCATATGAGCTGACGCATTGTTGTGATGCAAGAGCCATGAGTTGGTAGCAAAAAAATTCAAGTTGTTTTTCTAACTTTTTCATACAGCCCTTTCACCATTTTAAAATAATAAACTTGGTTAATCATTTGTTCACTTGGTACAAATTCATAATGAACAATCCTTCTGATATCAAAAAAGTAACATCATTTTGATTCTTGATTTAGATTGAGGGAACTTTTTTGGTCTAGCAGAATTGGCTAACTTTCATTGCGCACTTTAACACTTTGTTTTGGATTGTATTGGTGCACACATGTTTCATCACCAGTGATAACGGGGCCCCAAAACGTATTCTTGCCTCTCCAAATGCTCTTGGCAAACTTCAACTCTCCTTTGCTTTTCATCAGTGAGCTCCTTCAGGACCATTTTTGTACACACCATTCTCATGCCGAGATTTTCAGTTTAGATTTTCCAAACTGTTTCTCTATTGATGTTTATGTGGTCCACTATGCTGCTCACAGTCAGCTGATGATACAGACATACAATTTGATGAATTTTTGCAATGTTTTCATCAATTCTGCTTGTTACTGGCTGTCCTGAACTCTCTTCATCAGTGACACTTTCTCTCCCCTCAGAAAAACATTTACTCCATTTGTACACTGCTGTTTTTTTTCATGGCATTATCTCACCAAATTGGACTAACATTTCCCTGATTTCACTTCCACTTTTGTCAAGTTTAACAAGAAATTTAATAGTTGTTCATTGCTCTAATTTAAGCTCCAACATTCTCACAATGGTACACAAAAACATGCAGTGAGAATAATGAACACCATTCAGCAGACACTGCCACACATCAACATGAACACAGCTGGAAGACACTGATATACCAAGGTTATGAAATCTTCCTGAGCTGTTTGTACAGTGCTGCCGATGTAAGTGCACAGTAGCAAATTCACAAACTGAATTGTCAGCATATATGTTAGATCTCCAGAACATATTCATTTTATAACTGAAAGCTTGTACCTTTGGCTGACATCTCCCCACTCCCTGTCATGCCTTGTCCCCACCCAACCTAGCACCTTCTATTATTTGCTTTTGTGAGTTGTTTTTAAGATCGCACATATAAGTGAGATCATACAGCATTTGTCTCTCTGTGCATGGCTTATTTCACTTAACATAATGTCCTCCAGGTTCATTTATGTTATTGCAAGTGGTAGTATTTCCTTATTTTTATGGCTAAATGTCTCTCTTTCTCTCAGGATATGTATATGTGTGTGTGTGTGTGTGTGTGTGTGTGTGTGTATCTCACATGTTCTTTATTTATTCATTCACAGTCACTTAGGTTGTTGCCTTACCTTAGTTATTATGAATAACTCTGCAATGAACACAGGAGTGCAGCTATCTCTTTGACATACTGATTTTATTTCCTTTGGATATAGACCCAGAAATGAGATTTCTAGATTTTTTTGGAGGGAACTTCATACTGTTTTCCAAAATGGATGTATATTTATACAATTTCTATTTCCACCAACAGCATACAAGAATTCCTTTTTCTCCATCCTCAAGAGCAGTCATCCTGGCAAGTATGAGGGAGTATTTCATTGTGGCTTTGATATTTATTATAGTTCACGAGTTGATTAGTGAGGTAGAGAACATTTTCACATACCTGTTCACCATTTGTATGGCTTCTTTTGAGAAATGTCTATTCAGGTTTTTCGATGGTTTTTTGTTTGTTTGTTTTGCTATGGAAATTGTGTGAGTTCTCTATATATTTTGGATATTAACTCCTTGGCAGGTATATAGTTTGTAAATATTTTCTCCCATTGTGTGGGCTGCCTTTTCATTTGTCATTTCCTTCACTGTGCAGAAGCTTTTTAGTTTGATGTAGTCCCATTTATTTATTTTGTATTTTGTTGCCTATGATTTTGGTGTTATATCAAAAAAATCATTACCAACACCAGTGTCAAAAGATTTTTTCCTAAGTTTCCTTCTAGAACTTTTATTCTAGGTTTTACATTTAGGTCATTAACCCATTTTGAGTTAATTTTTGTGTACGGTGTAAGATAAGGATCCAGTTGTACTGTTTTGCATGTGAGTATCTAATTTTCCCAACATCTCTCACTGAAGAGACTATTCCTTTCCCTATTCTTAGCATCTTGTCAAAGATTAGTTGACCACATATGTGTGAGTTTATTTCCATGTTCTCTATTCTATTCCATTCCATTCATCTGTGTGTCTGTTTTTATGCCACTAATAACATTTTTTAAATTACTATATCTTTGTAACATAGTTTCAAAATCAGGAAATATTATTCCTTTAGCTTTGTTCTTGTTCAAGGCAACTTTGACTACTTGGAGTCTTGTGGTTCCATATGATTTTTTTTCTATTTCTGTGAAAAGTGCCATTCATCTTTGATAAGGATTGCATTGCATCTGTAGATTACTTTGGGTAGTATGGACAATTAAGCAATATTAACTATTCCAATCCATGAACATGAGATGTCTATTTTTTCCTCTCTTCTAAAATTTCTTTCATCATTGACTTACGGTTTTCGGTGTACAGATCTCTCACCCCTTCTACATTTTTATGCTATTATAAGTGGACATTGTTTTATTAATCTTTTTTGGATAATCTGTTGTTTGAGTATAGAAATGCAACTGATTTTTGTATGTCAATTTTGTATCCTGTAACTTTACTGAATTCATTTATTAGTTCTACCAAATTCTTGGCAGAGTCTTTAGTGTTTTCTGTATGTGAAATAATGTGATCTGCAAACACAGATGATTTAACTTCATTCTTTTTGACTTGGATGTGTTTTATCTCCTTTTCTTGCCTAAATGCTCTGGCTAAGATTTCTAGTACTATGTTGTTGAATAGAAGTGATAAGAGTGGGCATCTTTGCCTTGTTCCTAATTTTGGAGAAAAAGCTTTCAAATTTTAGTAAAGTATAACAAGAACAGAAAAGCAAGTATCCAATGTATTCAATACTAATGTGAAGCCAGTAGACAAACTAATACGCACCCACACAAGAGAAATACTCAATTCAATTAAAGTTTGGGGGAAGGAGAAAGGAGAGGAGGGAGGAGGACCAGTGTGTTCCCAACTAATTTGGCAAAATGTAAGAGTATATGGCATACCTCCTGGTCCCAGGACACAACTACAACAAGGAGTTTACCTAACGAATGCAAACATTGTAACCTAATTATTTGTACATTTATATTAATCTGAAATAAAAATATATATATTTTAAAAGCTCTCAACTTTTTATCATTGAGTACAATGTTAGCTATGGGCTTATGGTATATGGACTTTATTGTGTTGAGGGGCATTCCTTGTATTCATAATTTTTGGAGACTTTTCGTCATAAAAGGATGTTGAATATTTTAGAGTGCCTTTTCTGCATCTATTGAGATAAACGTGTGAGATCAGACAGCATTCGTCTTTGCTTTTTGTCTTTCATTCTGTTAATGGGATATATTGCATTTGTTTATTTGCATACATGAAATCCTTGCATCCCAGTGCTAAATACTACTTGATTGTTGTGAATGATCCTTTTAGTGTACTTTGCTAAGAAGAATATGTTCTAGATTTCTAATGCATTTCCAGGCATTCTTCAGGCTGGTAGCAAGGCTTTACAGCACCAACGGGGAGATGGAGCCATTGCAGTGTGTGAAGAAACCGGAGGATGATGTGTTCCAACCAGAGGATGGGGAGGTGGGGACTGGGAATGTGCTCTCTGCTGACCAGTTTGCCCAGAGCCAGCTGGACTGTCCCCTTGGTCAGCTTCAGCTCTTCCCTCTCACCCATTGCTGTGGCCCTGGGCTTCAACCAACCAGCCAGGAAGACAAAGCCACCCAGACCCTCAGCCCAGCTTCCCCAAGCCAGGGTGTCATGCTGCCTTGTAGGGTGACTGAAGAACCCCAGAGACTCTTTTATGGTAACGTTGGCTACTGGCTTTCTCTCCCTGCCAGTTTCCCTGCAGACTTGCCCTTTGGGGAGCAGCCCCCTGAAGGGCAGTGGCAACATCAAGCAGAGGTACAGATTGCCTGAAAGCTTCAGTGCATTGCAGACCAGTTCCACCGGTTTCATGTGCAGCAACACCAGCAGAAACAAAATCACATGTGGTGGCAGGTCCTCTTTTTCCTACACAACCTGGCTTTGAACAGAGAAGAGAACATGAATGGGGCAGGTCCCAGGTGAGGCTGGGCTGCCTTCTTCGTATGGGATACCAGGAATGCCATCTGGAACAGGAAGGAACATGGGGCAGGACTGACACTGTCTTATGGAGTTGTTTTCTGTTGTATTTTAAAAATTTCTTTTTGGGTATAAAAAAAAAAAGAATATGTTCTAGCTCCATCCATGTAAACATAAAAGAGGTAAAGTCTCCATCTTTTTTAAGGCTGCATAATATTCCATGGTGTACATATACCACAATTTATTAATCCATTCATGGGTCAATGGGCACTTGGGCTTCTTCCACGACTTAGCAATTATGAATTGGGCTGCAATAAACATTCTGGTACAAAATCTTTGTTATAAAGTGATTTTTGGTCTTCTGGATATATATCTAGTAGAGGAATTGCAGGATGGAATGGCAGGTCTATTTTTAGATCCCTAAGTGATCTCCAAACTTCTTTCCAAAAGGAACTTATTAGTTTGCATTCCCACCAGCAGTGCAGAAGTGTTCCCTTTTCTCCACTCCATGCCAACATCTATAGTTATGTGATTTTGTGATATGGGCTAATCTTACTGGAGTTAGATGATATCTCAAAGTGGTTTTGATTTGCATTTCTCTGATGATTAAGGGTGATGAGCATTTTTTTTCATGTGTCTGTAGGCTGTGCACCTGTCTTCTTCAGAGAAGTTTCTATTCAAGTCCCTTGCCCACACCAAGATGGGATTACTTGTTCTTTTCTTGCTAATATGTTTGAGTTCTCTGTGGATTCTGATTATCAAACCTTTGTCAGAGATATAACCTGCAAATATCTTCTTCCATTTTGAGGGCTATCTGCTTGCTTTACATACTGTGTTCTTGGCTGTGCAGAAGCCTTTTAGTTTGATCAGATGGCAGTAATGTATTTTTGATGTTGCTTCAATTGCCTGGGGGGTCCTCCTCATAAAATATTCTCCCAGGCTGATTTCTTCAAGTGTTTTCCCTGCACTTCCTTCTAGTATTTTTATAGTTTCATGTCTTAAGTTTAAATCTTTTATCCAGTGAGAGTCAATTTTTGTTAATGGTATAAAGTGTGGGCCCAGTTTCAGTCTTCTACAAGTCACCAGCCAGTTCACCTAGCACCATTTGTTAAGTAGGGAATCTCTTCCCCAAAGAATGTTTTTGTTGGCTTGTCAAAGATCAAATAACAGTAAGTACCTGGATTCATCTCTTGGTTCTCTATTCTGTTCCATACATCTACCTCTCTGTTTTTATGCCATTACCATGCTGTTTCAATCACTATCAATTTATAGTATAATCTGAGTTCTGGTAGCGTGATTCCTCCTGATTTTTTTTTTTTTTATTTCTGAGTAATGTCTTGACTTCAAGGTTTTTTCTGATTCCATATAAAACAAAGTATTGTTGTTGTTGTTTTTTTTTTTTTTGAGGTCTTTAAAGTATGATAGTGGTGCTTTAATAGGGATTGCATTAAACTTATATCTTGCTTTGGGTAGTATGGACATTTTAACAATGTTGATCCTTCCCAGCCATGAGCATGGTATGTTTTTCCATTTGTTAACATCTTCAGCTATTTCTTTTCTCAGAGTTTCATAGTCCTCTTTATGGAGATCTTTCACTCTTTTGTTAGGTAAACTCCCAAATATTTTATCTTCTTTGGCACTACTGTAAAAGGAATAGAGTCCTTAAGTGTTTTTTCAACTTGACTAGTGTTGGTATATATAAAGGCTGCAGATTTGTGAGTATTGATTTTGTAACCTGAGATGCTGCTGTATTCCTTAATCACATCTAAGAGTTTTGTAGTTGAATCCCTGGTGTTTTCCAGATATACAATCAGATCATCTGCAAGAAGTGAAAGTTTGATCTCCTCTGACCCTATATGGATACCCTTGATCGCCTTTTCTTGCCTAATTGCAATGGCTAAGACTTCCATTACAATGTTAAAAAGCAGTGGAGACAGTGGGCAGTCTTGTCTGGTTCCTGATCTGAGTGGAAATGATTTCAGTTTAACTCCATTCAATATGACATTGGCTGTGGGTTTGCTATAGATAGCCTCTCTCAGTTTAGGAAATGTCCCTTCTATACCTATTTCCTTAAGTGTTCTGATCATAAAAGGATACTGGATATTATCAAAAGCTTTTTCTGCATTGATTGAGAGAATCATATGGTCTCTGTTTTTTATCTTGCTTATGTGATGTATTATATTTATAAATTTATGTATATTGAACCATCCTTGAGACTTCAGGATAAAACCCACTGGGTCATGGTTTATAATTTGTTTGATGTATTGCTGGATTCTGTTTGCTAGGATCTTAATGAATATTTTTGCATCTATATTCATTAAAGATATTGGTCTATAATTTTCTTTTCTCATTGGGTCTTTTCCTTGTTTGAGGATCAGAGTGATATTTGCTTTATAGAATGTGTTGGGAAGTATTCCTTCTTTTTCTGTGCTTTGGAAAAGATTCTGTAATATATAGGTACTAGTTCCTCTTTAAAGGTTTGGTAGAATTCCGATGTGAAGCTGTCTGGTCCCGGACTCTTCTTTTTTGGGAGACTTCATATAGTTGATGCTATTTCAGTACTTGATATAGGTCTATTCAACATTTCTAATTATTTCTGGGTAAGTCTAGGAAGGTGGTGTGCTTCCAAGTATTGTCAATTTCTTTCAGATTTTCGTATATCTGAGAATAGAGCTTTTCGTAGTAGTCATTAAGAATTTTTTGAATTTCTGAGGTGTCTGTTGTTATTTTGCCTTTATCATTTCTGACTGATGAAATTAAGGATTTTAATTGTCTATTTCTGGTTGGGCTAGCCAAGGGTTTATCTATTTTGTCAAAGTTTTCAAAAAAACAACTTTTTGCTTCATTGATCTTTTGAATAGTTCTTTTGTTTTCAATTTCATTTTATTCGGCTCTAATTTTGGTTATTTCTTTTCTTCTGCTGGGTTTGGGGTTGGAGTGTTCTTCCTTTTCCAGTTGCTTGAGATGTCTCATTAAGTTGCTGACTTCCTGTCTTTCCGTTTTCTTAAGGAAGGCTTGCAGTGCTGTAAATTTCCCTCTTAGGACTGCCTTTACAGTATCCCACAGGTTCTGATAATTCATACATTCATTACCATTCTGTTCCAAAAATTTGGCAATTTCCTTCTTATTCTCCTTTTTGATCCAGCTATTCTTTCAGCATAAGGTTATGTAGTTCCCATGTCTTTGTAAGAGTATGCAGATTTCTGTTATTGGTGAGTTCAACTTTTATTCCATGATGATCTGAGAAAATACAAGAAATAATTTCTATTCTTTTAAATTTGCTGAGATTAGCCTTGTGACCTAAGATGTGATCAATTTTGGAATGTTCCATGGGCTGATGAGAAGAATGTGTATTCAATTTTGTTAGGTTGAAATGTTCTATAGATGTCTATTAAATTCAATTGTTGTATGGTGACATTTAAGTCCAGGATTTCTTTGCTTAGAGGATCTATCCAACACTGCCAAAGGGGTGTTAAAATCTCTAGCTATTATGCTGCTGGACGATATCAAATTGTTCATGTCTGTTAGGGTCTTGCTTATAAATTGAGGAGCATTTTGGTTGGGCACATAAATGTTAATAATAGATATCTCCTCATGTTGAGTGTTTCCCTTAACAAATATGAAGTGACCATCCTTGTCTTTCCTTACTTTTGTTGGTTTAAAACCTAATGTATCTGCAAATAAAATTACAGCCCCTGTTTTTTTTCTGTTTTCCATTTGCCTGGATTATAGTTGTCCATCCCTTCACCCTGAGTCTATATTTGTTCTTTAAGATAAGATTGGCTCGGCGCCTGTGGCTCAAGTGGCTAAGGCGCCAGCCACATGCACCTAAGATGGTGGGTTCAAATCCAGCCCAGACCCACCAAACAACAATGACGACTGCAACCAAAAAATGGCCAGGCGTTGTGGTGGATGCCTGTGGTCCCAGCTACTCGGGAGGCTGAGGCAGGAGACT
>CAUYQV010019709.1:0-54768 GCA_963574575.1 Galagoides demidoff | reverse complement strand
GATTCTGGTTATTAAACCTTTGTCGGAAGCATAACCTGCAAATATTTTCTCCCACTCTGAGGGCTGTCTGTATGCCCTACTTACTGTGCTCTTGGCTGTGCAAAAGCTCTTTAGTTTAATCAGGTCCCAATAGTGTATTTTTGATGTTGCTTCAATTGCCTGTGGGGTCCGTCTCAGAAAAAATTCGCCCAGGCCGATTTCTTCAAGTGTTTTCCCTTCACTTTCTTCTAGTATTTTTATGGTTTCATGTCTTAAGTTTAAGTCCTTAATCCAGTGAGAATCTATCTTAGTTAATGGTGAAAGGTGTTTCAGTCTTCTACAGGAGAAATTTCACTAAAGAAGATAGGCGTGCAGCCTATAGATATATGAAAAAATGCTCACCATCCTTAATCATTAGAGAAATGCAAATCAAAACTACTTTGAGATACCACCTAACTCCAGTAAGACTAGCCCATATCACAAAATCCGAAAACCAGAGTTGGTGGAGTGGATGTGGAGAAAAGGGAACACTTCTACACTGCTGGTGGGAATGCAAATTAATACATTCCTTTTGGAAAGATGTCTGGAGAACACTTAGAGAACTAAAAATAGACCTGCCATTCGACCCTACAATTCCATTATTAGGTACATACCCAGAAGATAAAAAATCACATTACAATAAAGATGTTTGTATCAGAATGTTTATTGCAGCCCAATTCATAATTGCCAGATCATGGAAGAAGCCCAAGTGCCCATCAATCCACAAATGGATCAATAAATTGTGGTATATGTACACCATGGAATACTATGCATCCCTAAAGAAAAACAGAGACTTTACCTCCTTCATGTTTACATGGATGGAACTGGAAAATGTTCTTCTTAGCAAAGTATCACAGGAATGAAAGAAAAAGTATCCAATGTACACAGCCCTTTTATGAAACTAATTTATAGCTCTCAAATGAAAGATACAACTTAATTCTAGCCCAAGAATATGGGGAGGGGGTGGGGAAGGGGAGGGGAGAAGGGCGGCCGGGTGGTGGGAGGGTGACCAGAAAGATCACCTATATATCTGTCTAACAAGGGTACAAGTAAACTTTTCGAGAACTAGAATATAAATGTTTTGACACAATGACTAAGCAAATGACATGAAATCTATGTTAACCAGCTTGATGAAAGTATTTCAAATTGTATATGAAAACACTACACTGTACCCCATGTTTGCATTAATATATACAGCTATCATTTAATAATAATAATAATAAAGAGAAAAAAAATACCCAGGGAGAAATTTTAGAATAATTCTTAATTATATTTTCCTGTTCTTTCCCCTGACCCTAACCCTCCTTTAAACCCCATCCTCTGATGACATTTCCATCCTTTCTCATTTGTTTTTCAAGTTCTATCAACCTCATGCTTGGTTCCAAACTAATACTGGTTGAAAAAATAGACTTTGCCTTTGACAAAGAGTGCATGAACTGGTCCTCCATGTGGGTCTAAAACTCTGGCAGTTGTGTACAAAGTTGTGTTTGTACATATGTATACATGGAGATCCAGAGCTTTCCTCTACTTTTCTTTTTCTTTTCTTTCTTTCTTTTTTTTGGCCAGGGCTGGGTTTGAACCCACCACCTCCAGCATATGGGGCTGGTGCCCTACTCCTTTGAGTCACAGGTACTACCCTTCCTCTACTCCTCAAAGTTTCCATGATCCAGAATAAAAGTAGTGATCTGCTACTCTGTAGGACTTGTGTCTGAACACAATGGTAGGGACTGACACTGTACAGGAGGAAGCCTAATGTGATTTGAATGTAGGCCAGGATAACTTAAAGCTGATGATTATAACCTCTACAAAAACACTAAAAAGAGAGAAATAGCTAAAAAGTAAACACAGAAGATAAAATGGAATATTAAAAATTACTAGATTCACACAAAGATGGCAGGATGGGACAACCCAAAAAACAAAAAATAAATAGGATAAAAGAAAGTAAATAGAAAGAGAAGCAATTCAGAAAAAAAAAAATAGTTAACTACATTAAATGCAAATGAATAAATTACTCCATTTAAAGGGCAAGGATGGTCAGGCTGGAAAAAAAAATCAAGACTCACCTAGATGATGCTTACAAGAAAAGCACCTTACATATAAAAATACAGGCAGATTGAAGATGAAAGAGTTAAGTAAAAGACCCAGTTAAAACCAGAAAGCCAGTGCAGCTATGTCAATATCTGAAAAAGTAGATGCCAAGACAAAAGGTATTTCACAGTGGCAGAATTACCACTTCATCAAGAAAACTTAATAATCCTAAATGCATATCCACCTAATATAGCTCTAAAGTACATGAAACAAAAAGTAACAGAACTGAAAGGAAAAATAGACAAATACTTGGACATTTCAACACGATTGTTAAAGTGAACCCTGTCTTCATAACAAACGAGCAAAGTTTTAAAAAAGAAGACTATCATGTCATTGCCTGGTTGCACAATTTTCCATTTTGGGGTGTGTATTTAGGGGGGAAAGTAGTTTTTGCTTTTGGAAATAGGCTACATTATATAGTCGGTCCTTCTTTAGACGATGTGTTAAGAAGATATTTTGAGGCCAGGCATGAAGGCTCAGGCCTGTAATTGCAGCACTTTGGGAGGCTGATGCAGGAAAGTTGCTTGTGGCCAAAAGTCTGAGACCACCTTAAGTAATATAGTGAGAATCCATCTCTCCAAAACCTAGAACAATTAGCCAGGTTGGCGATATGGACCTCCTACAGACCAGTTACTGGGAAGGGTGAGGCGGGGGGATCCCTTGGGCCCGGGAGTTTGAGATGATGCTCCTGCACTCCGGAGGAGAAGGAGCAGTAATAGTTTTCAGAGTAGAAGTGAGATTCCTCGCTGAGAAACTGAGTAAAGTATGTACTACATATATGTGTGTTTGGGGGTGGAGGCCTCTGGTAGGTACCACATATAGGTGTGTTTGGAAGTTTTACTTATTTATTTATTTTTATATAACATCTGTTTTCACTCCTTTTCTTTTCTCTGCTTATGGTTCCTCTGACTCCATTGTCTGCCTTTCAAATGCATAAGCTTTGCTTTCTTTTCTGGCCCCAGGATAACCAATTCTCAATATGAACAGCAATAAATAAATAAACAAGAAGAAAGCAGCCAGATAGACAGAACTTCCCACTGCAGTTTCCCTGAGACTCTTGTTTTTAATCTTTTTTTTTTTTTTTTTTTGAGACAGAGTCTCACTATGTCACCTTCAGTAGAGTGCCATGGTGTCACAGCTTGGGCTTCAGCAATTCTCTTGCCTCAGCCTCCCAAGTAGCTGGGACTACAGGTGTCCACCACAACACCGAGCTATTTTTTGTGGCAGTTGTCATTGTTGTTTATCTGGCCCGGGCCAGGTTCGAACCCACCAGCCTTGGTGTATGTGGTTGGGGTGGTAACCACTGTGCTATGGGCACTGAGCCAGAGACTCTCGTTTCTAGAGGTCATCCATCCCCAGGACCATTCCAGCCCAGAGCCTGATTTACCCAGCTGCTTCTGGGCTACTGGCTTGCGATTCCATTCAGGAAGGCCGGTAAGGGTGACCTTAGACACTCCCGATAGCAAGATGAGGATGCAAATCAAGCAAGGTTTTTGGCTGGATGAAAGCTATTAACCACCCTGAAAATAATTAAAATAAATAGTTCAGGAAGAATCATATAATGGTGTGGGGAGTCACCGAATCTCAGGTCTGCAAGTGGTCTTGGACTTCAGCTGAGGAAGCTCCTTCATTTTCTGGGTGAGGAATTGCAATCCAAGGTGGAAAATAAATAACATGTTCAAATTCTCACTGCGGCTTTAAAGATGATCTGGTGTAGAAGCCACTTGGGCTGATGCTATGGCTAGATTCTGGCAATATCCCCGCTTCCCCCTGCCACCAAATGGGACAGTGAACTTTGCTTCCTCTGTGAGAAAGGGGACAGCAGTGAGGTGGGCACAGAGTGCCTGAACCAGCAATGCACATTATGGTGTAGCCCCTGAAGGACATTTCCCAAGGTTTTCCTGATATGCCCCAGCCCACCCTTCCTAGCAGCAGTTTCAGCCTGCATCCTGGCTCCCACTTCTTCCTTCCTGGCCAAGGACAGCTTCAGTACAACCACCCTCCCAGCAAGAGCTCTGCTGGGCCCTTCTAACCTGCCTCAATACTCCCTGCCATGCTTCTCTAAGTCTTCTTAGACATACTAAGAAGTATGTCAGGATTACACATTTTCATACGGAAAGAGAAAACCAAGCCACAGAGGAATTGACTTGCCCAGGTTAGAATTTAGACTTTGTGACCCTCTGCCTTGTACTTGGTTAGAACAACGATGTCAGAATTCACAAACTCCTACTCAGAAATACAGAATTTCTGCTCAGGACAGAATCTAGGTGCTCACAAAGCACTTATTTTGAAACTTTCTGCTGAGGTCCTCTATGACCCCAGTGCCAATGTCATTAAATGCCCTTTCCTACAGGAAGACGGCACAGATCATATTGCCCTTTGTTTTTATAAGGAAAATGATGTGCATGTATGTGCATGGGTGTGCATGTGCACGCTAGTATAAATATTGGAGAGAGGCGCATTAGATAGTGATAAATCTTCCAGTGCACAACTTATGTTTACCTGTATCTCAACACAATGCAAGGGAGATAGACTAGCATAAATGGGCACCAGATTCAGACCTGAGTTCAAATCTCAGGTGAACTATTTAAGAGCCCTGTAACCTCAGGCAATCTATAGAACCTGTTGGAACATCTATTTCTTCAGCAGCAAAATGGAGATTTAAGAAGATATCCCTCCCTTGGACCTTGTGTCCTGTGGATTAGCGATAATAAGTGTAAAGCACTTGGTATTTCATGTTGTGTGTGCTCAACAAACAGAGTCACTTAGCATTGCTCACAGCTCAAATTATGGTGAAGCGGTTGCTGAGCATAGGAGACTACCGACCCTTCTTGCAAAGGCACTTGGCATAGATGTATTTAGCTCAGTGCTGCAGAGGGATGTTGGGGATCATCCACTTGAAATAAACAAGTTTGATTATTCGGTAATGTAGGTATCTGGACTGATTCACTTGCTGCCCAGAGGTTTGCAGTGAACTCAGTAGAGCAGTTTGCATATTCACAGCAACTGTAGAGGTGTGGGACACAGACTGCCTAACAAATCCACAGCACTCTACCTAGCAATTCTGAGAACTCCTTGACACTGAGTGCAAACCACAAAACTGGCTGGAAGTGAAGGGGGGTGGGGAGGGAGAGTCCTGAGATTCTACTGCTGACTGCAGAGGTCACCTGACCCTGACACATAACTTTTACCGAGTTGACTATATCTCACTTCCCGTAAGTGCTTGTCCCTTATGCTCACTTTCAAGGACTTGGCCAATCTCCTTTTGTAAATAGAACAATGCTTTATATTTCTCTATTACCCGGGAGTGACTATATCAATAATGCAGGAAACGCATCTGTCCAGCACAATGAGATTATTTTTCTGATTTCGGCTGACAGTTATGGTAATAGTTTGGCAAACAATCTACTCCACCATCAATGACCGCAGATTACAGCTGTTTTTAAAAATCTCAGCCGCTTCTGGAAACTTGGAAGATGGATTGCACATTGAGAGGAAGATGGAAAGACATGCCAGAGCCTTTATGGTAGAAAAATTCTTAACTCTTTCTGCTCATAAAAGACTAAGGAAATACTTGGGAAAGCAAAACACGCGATCTATATATACACTGCGAAATGAGAGCCAGGTGAGAAATAACAATACCGGACATCACCAGGACAGTCTAACATTGCCAGGCGGGCACAGGGCAATCGCGAGAGCCGGAGACGTTTCAGAGCACGGCATTTTATATTGATAAATTGTCCAAGTCACCCAGGAGCTATTGCAAACATTCACAGGGGAGAGAATTGAGGAAGAATATTATCTTCCACATGGGTCTTGAGATGAGCCCCCATCCGGTCCATGAGAGCAACCTAAGCCTGGGATTTTCGTATGTTTGTTGAAAAACCAAAACAACACACACAAAAAAACCATGGTTTACCTCTAGTTCTGCAGAGGTGATGAGTAAAAATTCATCTTTAAAAACTAGGGCTTTTGAAGTCATAACAGCCTATGCTTTTCCCAAAAGCTCTTATCAGCTCCGAGATTTTCAACGTATTATTTTCCTGCTTTGGGATCATTTTCTTTTCTTCTGTTTCGTAAGAGCAGAATGCTGAGCTATCTTGCCAGCAGCCTGGGCCCCTGGCATTTGGCCAGCCATTGTTACCTAGGGACCAGAAGAGAGAGTGCGGGCTGCGGAGGTCTCCCGAGGAGCGAGGAGCGGGCCTTCCTCCTCTCTGAATCAGGCGGGGAAGCCATCTGGGAGAGCTGTGGTGGAGGGGAGGGAATGGGCAGCGGGTACTCCTCATATCCAGGTGAGTTCATTTTTCTCGTGAACTTTTCACCTAGGCCCCAATTAGTATCCTATTAACCTCCTTAAATATGGAATTGCTAAGATCTTAGCATACTCCAAAATGGACTATTAGCCAGCCCATTTCCTGGCTCCATGAGATGAAAATGCCAAAGTAGGTCATACAACAGAATTACCTTGATTAATTTCAGTTCACTTGCATAGGCCATGATGTCATCCAAGTTACAGGAGATTCAAATTTAATGTATCATTTCAATGACTGATTAAACAAGGGGATTTTTTTAAAGAAAAAAAAATTTACAATTCCAGGTTTATGAGGATTTTCCATTTTAATATGGCAAACATTTCAAATGTGCTACATTGATCAATTATACAAATGGCAACTTCCCTTAAATGTAATTCTTAACGTGTGTGTGCTCTGAGGACTAATATGGGAAAAGGTTTATTATCCTCAGCAACTACTATGTTAGATCAGAAACTCTCAGCATTATACCCCTTTCTAATCCACGGATGCAGGCTGTTTGGTTTTTTTTTTTTTTTTAAACACTATGAAGATGTCATCTCTACTCCAGAGGCTACCCAGAATGGCATTTCCAAATATAAATGGCTTTTCTAAGGCTAAAAAAAGCAACAAACTTCACATCCTTTATCATATATTCCTAAAGGACTGCCTTGAAAAAAAGTACTTAAAAAGAAACATTGTATGTTTTCGCATCCATATATTGGTGGAATTTGTTTACAATAGTCAGATTTAATTTGTTTTCATGCAGAAAGCAGCTTTAGAGACTTATTAGCAATTTCAAATATCACAGCACAGTATGTGCAACGAATCTAAATTTTGTCATCGCAAGTAAACTGATTTAGGTGAGATTGTTTCCTAAAATACATACTATAGCTAGTTCTTTTAAGGGCTTTCATTTCTGTTGAATCATTTTACTTAGAAATGGCAAAACCCTTGGATGCAGCCATAAAATCAGGGTTGTGTCTCTTTTACATTTTAGAAATAACGTAACTACATCCTGGCCCTCTAAACATTGAACCTGGGTCAACACGCTCCTCTCCTTCCCAGATGAAAATGCAACTTGGCTTCCTCATTTTGACTAGGAAACTTTTAAGTCTTATCACATTTTAATAATCAGGGCTTCCTGCCTGTAATCGTCGGCAGTGTACATTCATTTTCACAGTTTGTTAAAAAGTAGCAGAATGGCTTAAAATATCTGTTCGCTTTATGAAGCGTCTCTGAACTTGAGATTTCCTCTTGTCTGAATCAAGGCTTCACGGACACCCACTTAGCACAGCCAGGCTGTGACATCACGTAGAGAAAGTGCCTTTGAAGGGATCCTGGCTATCCTCCCCTCATTTTTTTTTTTCTTATCTGTCTACTGATCACTAAGAAACAATGGTGAGCTGCTACCTTTTAGAAACTGTATCTATAAATAAAAAGCTTGCCATGATCAAAGAGATCAAAAGCTGCAAATGGATATCCAAGCTATTGAGCCAAGGGTAATGTCCATGAAGACAAGGGAGCTGCACAACCCCACACTCCGCTCTGGGGTCTAACTTCACTCTGAGATTCAAAACTGAGGGACTGAGCTCTCTGCAATCTAGTTGTCAAAGTGGCCTCCTCTGACACCAGCGATATTCTCATACTCTAACATCAGGCTGATGCTGATCCAATCCATGCTCCATCCCTTGGTTGCCTTAGTTAGCAAATAAGGCAAAAGGCTAAGCCATTGTTACACCATAACACTGGAAAAAGCACCCAGCTCAGGGAGAGTTGTTAGGAAAATATTATATATGCCAGGACTCTCTCATTGTCCCCTCCATGTGTTAAAGAGTCCCTTTAACAGATTTAAATATCTTCTTACCGTCCTTATCTATTCATACACTTTGCAAATAATAGGACTTATGATTCATAGGACTAAAAATGCAGGAATTTGAACTCAGAGATTAATACATTGCACTGGGTCTTTCTGTTCCCTTATTCACTTTTCAGTGCTTTAAGTTATAAATAAATTGTTGCTTATTTGTCTATAATTACAAAAGAAATACATGTTATCTTCTAAAGAAACAAAAATTAAATAAGGTTCCTCGGTTTCCCTCCCCACCTGTCAAGGGGTCATCATGTGAGCACTTCTGTTAGATGACACTGCTCTGGAGTGGAAATTCCCTTTCACTCCAACCTGCAAATCCCAAATATTTTCCCATTTGAAAGCTCTGGTAAAGATCTAGCATATTCTTTGATGGTGCACCTGTGTATTTACAAAAACACCCTATTTTATCATACTATGCATGTTGGTAAATCCTGAGAAATGTATCTCTGACATTTTCCTGTTTCAGTTCCTATAGATTTGAGGCATTCTTTTAAACAGCTGCATATTATTCCATAGTACAGATATAACACATTTTATTTAAACGTTCGTCTCTTGATGAATATAGAGCTTGTTTTCAAATTTTAATTCTTTCATCAATAAAATTTACATTTTTGTTCAGATATCAATAAAGACGTATGTACATTTCCTGTAGAAAATTTCCCGCAGGCAGGGCTCTTTTAAATCCCCAGATCAGGCCCTTTTCTTTCTCCTTTGCGTGCTCTGTCTGGCGTATGTTGATGGTAGACTCAGGACTTCACCATCTTTATCTCCCTTTGTTGAATAAATGGCATCAGAGTGCCCCTTGACTTTCCGTGGGATCTGAAAGTGTGTCCATGTCACAGACCCACAACTTCTATTTGCCGTTATTCGGTAGCAGCTGAGTATGGCTCAGCTTTAGATCGCATACATTTGAATATTTGAAAATCAAATCATAGCAACAAATATTACAGTACTGTCTTAAGATGGGCATGAATCCTTTACATCCCTCGACACCACTTTACACTTACAAAAAGTTCAATAGTTTACTAATTACCTACAGCCCTTCAAAGCATCTGAACCCCAAACTGTAGAAGCTTTGTATTCATCATGAAAAGGCAAATTTCCGGGAATCAAATTATTCTGTCAGAAAATTGTTGTACACATTTCGATGTTTGATAGAAGAGGCTTTTGAAACTCTGAAAAATACATGTACAGTGTGATCGGCTCTCCCTTCACTTTGCCTGTAAAATACCATCAGCCCTATTCTTGGTTCCTTCCATTCAGTCTAAGACAACACATTCTGGAGTCTGTAGTCTAACTTTTTCACTTCTATTTTTACCCATTTCTCCTTGTCGTTAGCCCAATCCCTGCTTTCAGAGCAGTTTTCATGAGAGCATCTGGATTATCATATTAGCCAGTTCGTCTTCCGTCCTCCAACACTTTCCCCTTGACAGCTGCCACCACGCATATGTCCAGGGATGTACCCCAAATGCTAGTCAGCATGGCCCCAACCCCTCAGCCTGGCGCACAAAGTTCTTCAGGGGTTTCAGCACCAGCTCACGGGGCATCCTTTCTCTTTCAATTCAGAAACCCTATGCCTTCCTGACAGCCCACACCCACTCCAGGCGTTCCGTCGCCTGGAGAGTGATCCTTCAAAACTCCACGTAAGCATGCCATTGTCCCAGAAATGTTTACCCGCTCTCTCTCCTTCCTCCAGCAGTTTCTGTGTCTCTTTCCTGCCTCTCCTTCCCAACATCTCCTCTGCACACGATATGACACGACACTATGCTCAATTACAATTTGGGGGTATTTGCTTGAATTTCCTTTCTTGCTAGTCAGTGAACCCAAGAGAAGAGTCCACAATGCATTCCTTGATCTAGTGCGGTGATTGCTGCGTAGCAGATGTGAAATGAATGGCTGCCGAATTTAACAGTTTTTAAAGACTATCCTCTGCTCTCTGGTGACCATGCCACGAGCAGGCAGGTCTGAATGTCTGGATCCCCAGCTGTGTACACAGGGAACCAACTAACTCTCTCTCCATCTCAGTCTCTCTCTCCATCACTGTTTCTTATTTATCTTCAGTGAATATGATAAATAACGGGAAAGTCTTATTCCTCTTGGCCTAGTGGGAAATTTTAGATTGTTTTCCTCAGTTGCTTCCTCACACTTGTCTTTGCATCTTTTCTTGGTGTCCTCTGAGCCCCTCCTTTGTGAAGTATTAGAACCCACTTCTCATAGATTAGGCCTGCCCCACTGTACAGTAACATTAACAGAGATGAATTTTCCAAAATGAGGCTAGCCAGTGAACTGTGATGCTAGAATAATCCCAATACTTTCAGAGGCTTCGAGTTTGTTACAACCACTCAAGTGTAGCAACATTGCTCTTTAAAGGGAAAGGATGTGGTAGTGGCTGGTGGGAGACTGTTTTCTTCAAGGCAAAATTCCCAATCTTGGAAGGCTTGCATGTCAATATAGGCAAAGCCTTTAGAGATCTCATCAAGATCATTAGAGCAATCCCAGAGTGTTTACTAACATGGTTAAGGTAGTTGATATCCCTTTTGTCCAGTTGCCTCCCCCTGGAATAAGGTTAAAGAAAGTGGGTGTCTATGTTTCTATGTAAATAAATTCCCTAATTTGATTCTCTCTTTATTAGCTCAGATCTGATAGCATTCAGTCCTTTTGCAGTTAGGATTCAGGGGGAATGTCAAAGAGAAATTAGCCGATGTGAGGAAGAATAGCACTCCAAGAGAATCTTTCAGAAAAAGGGAGGAAGGAGAACTTGGAAATGTAGCAACGCATCACTCAAATTCACACTAGATTTTACCATTTAAAAAGTTGACCTTAAAAATGGGTTAAACATATACATGCAGTAACACATATTTTGTTGGAATTTTTGAGCTCTAAAGAAGTATTTCCCAAAGTTAAGTCTTTGGCCCACTGGTGGGGCTCTAATGGTCCTTTAGAAGGGCCAAGAACTTGCCCCCAAGTTTGGAATTCCTTCTGCACTGTTTATGCGCAAATGATATGAAATCCCACTGGATGTTGGTAGCTATTAAATGAGTTATGAAGAGTTACTAACATGTGATATTGATAAACTAAAATTAGCATGCTAAGGGAGTTGACTCTAGACCTTAATCCAGTATGGTGCCAGGAAGTCTGGCTGCTACAAAAAGCTTAGCAATGCTGTGAAGCTCCTATCATTTGGGTAGGCAAGCACATTGTTGGAATTCCCATGGTTTTTCCAGGAAGTAAGCTTTGTTATCAGTGCATTATTATAGTATCTTATTGAGTTGTCCTTGGCTTTTAATTGCTTAAACATTTTCACTTTGTATTAATATTTTACTTTTGTTGACTGTCAGGTTCTTAGGTAATTGCTTTGCTTTACCATTTTGATGGCCATTACTTGGGTCCAGGGAGCCCAGTGTCTTAGGAGGCCCTCAGGAGCCTGACACAGGTGTGGGAGAGATGAATCAGCTAACATTTACTGAGACTCACTAGTCTAAGCACTTGATCTGGTTTATCTATCAATATGACTTAAACTCAAGATAACTTGATTTTGTTCCTCAGACCCTTCTAATCTTTTAGATGAATCCTCTATTTAAAAAATCCCACTGCTTGAAATGGCTTACTTCTTTCTCTCAACATTTATTTTGAAAAGTATCAATTACATTAAGATAGCATGATTGCCTAATAAATACACATGTATTATTCACTTGGATTAAGTAATTGTTTGGGCACACAATTTGTGAACATTTCACCTTTTTTTTTGCTTTTTGATGAGTCACTTAAAAGTAAGTTTCAAAGAGAATGACACTGAACAAATAAACACTTCAGGATGATCTAACTCCTAAAAGTAACGATATTCTCCTGCATAACCATAATGCCATTATGACACCAAAAAATATAAAGAAAACGATTCTATTATCTAATATCAAATTTTTAGTCTATATTCAAATTATCTAACTTTTCCAAAATGTATTCCATAATTAATTTTTGAACCAGGATGCAATCAAGTTTCACAAATTACAATTGAAGAATTCTTCATCATCTATTAAAAAAAAAATCATGTTTTGAAGACTCCAGGTCAGTTGATTGTAGAGTATCCTTCATTTTAGATTAGATTTATCCTGTTACTTTTTCAAGGTGTTATTTTTTTTCTACTGCTCCCTATATATCTTATAAGCAAGAAACTGGATAGTGAATGTGTGCTAGGTTTATGCTCAAAAATTTGGGGAAGAGGAGTCCTTAGTCATATGTACTTCCTGTTGCATCCCATCAGGAATCACATAATGTCAAATGCTCCTCTCATCATGAGAATGAATGTTTGATTTGTTAACTTTGTTAATGTGCCAACTCCTAGATTTAGGCAATGTCACAATACATTTTTCCATCTGTAATTAATAAGTACTCTGTAGGGCAATTGTTTTCTATTGTTGCTGTATCAAATTACTTCCAATAAAGCAGCCTAAAACAACACAAATCTTGCATTTCTATAGATTAGAAGTCCAACAGAGCAGGCTAAAATTAATGAATCGGCAGGGCTGCATTTCTTTCCAGAGGTTCTGGTGGGGTGGACTGTTTCTTTGAATTTTCCAGCCTCTAGAAGCCACTCCCAGTAGTTGATTAGTGGCCTCTTTTTTTTTCTCCATCTTCATAGCCAGCAACAGCTGGTCAAGTCCATCTCAAATCACATCACTCTTAACATTCTCTGCCTTCTTCCACCTTTAAGAGTCCTCATAATTAATTTGGGCTTGTGCAGAGCATCCAGTACCACCTCCTCAGTTTAAAATCAGATGATTAGCAATCTTAATTCCATCTGTAATATTGATTCCTTTTTTTTAAACAAGGGCTTACTCTATACCTGGCTAGAGTGCAGTGGTGCCAAGCTAGCTCACTGCAACCTCTAAGTCCTGGGCTCAAGCAATCCTTCTGCTCAGCCTCCTGACAAGCTGAGACTACAGGCATGTCCAGATATTTCTATTTTTTGTAGAGACAGGGGTCGTATTCTTGCTCATGCTGGTCTGGAACTCCTGGCCCCAAGCAATCTTCCCTCGTTGGCCTCTCAAAATGATTACAGGTGTGAGCCACTGTGCCTGGCCTCTTAATTTCCTTTTGCCTCATAATGTAATGCATTCCTTGGTTCTAGGAGTTAGGACAGAAACATATTTTGGTAGGTCATTATTTTGCCTGCAGCAATGATACTTTGGCACTGTGGAAATAATCTGTCCTCTGACATTTCACTTAATAGTTTTAACTGCCCTTTATAAACCTTGGCTGCCTTAATTGGGTGATGGGAGCACCGAGGGATGTATGCTGGTGACTGTCATCACGTTGCTCCTTCTCCAGCTGGTGTTGTTCTCTGAAGAAAAGTTCTACATTATCTCCTTTATATATTTTTAATTCCTTTTTGATGTAAGATCTATGAGATCTTGGGTTTTTGAAGTAATACAATAAATTAATAATACATTTCACCATTATGGGGCTTGAGGTACCAAGTCTGGCCCTTGGGAGTCCCTTAAATCTGGATCTTATGTCCATTTTGACAAATGTCTTTGTTTTCTGTCACAAGCACATGCTATTGGTTCACCTTACACTATCTCTGAACAAGATCTGAAATCAGCTACATCTCTAAGAAGACACTCCTTCCTCCCTGGATTCAAAGACAGAAACAGTATTTAGAAATCAAGATCTGAGTGTTAGGTATGCTCACTGCTACTGGGAATTACTGTTTCTAGACTAGGGATGGATGGAAGGATGGATAGATGATAAAAACATGGTCATGTATAAATCATGAGTTTATATGTATTCTCCAATTGAAATTTAATATTGTAGGTTTTTACTTAATTTTTTAAAGAAATTTTTTAACAATTTCCTGACAGTGAAATGGTTCTTAATGCCATAATACAGGGGGAAAAAAGAGTCAAAATTACAATCCACCTGACTACCAACAGTAATCAGGCTGTGTGAATTTAAGATTTATTTTCAGCTCCTTCTGTTCTCAGAACACATCTCACTAAAAGTCTATAGTCAGAATAGCATTCTAAAGTTACTTGAAATAAGGATTGCTTCTGGGTCATAATGTTATCAATTAAAAACGTGTTAAGTTTATTTCTTTCTGTTTTATTAACCTTTAGGGTGATATTTTTTCATTTCAATTTAATGTCATTCTTTGATTATGTACAATAGTTACAACATTCAGAAATCAAACCTACGAAAATAGTGTCCTCAGTAAACTTCCTCCCCATCCCTTTCACCTCCAATGTGTTCCTCTTAAGCTCTCTGTTAGACCATGCCTAATTATTTAGTCACTGATTATCCTTCAAATGTTTCTTTTGGAAAAATAAGTACACATACGTGTCCTTCTACTATTTTTATGTTAAAGGAATATGCTACTCTCATATCCTTTGATTTTATTTTATTTTTTTTACCTAAAAATATATCCTAGGAATCCCAGAGCAATTCTTTGTCATGACGTGACACAGGGATGACATAATCTCTCTGAAGGAGATACTATTACTATCAGCAAGCTGCTGATAGAGGAGAAAACAGAGGCACACGGAAAAGGAGTAACTTGCTGAAAGCTGTTCGGTTTGTAGGTAAGTAGGATGTGAATTAAACTAGTTCTGCGTTCTTAGGCATTTCTTTCAACCAGGCATCCAAGCACACATATAGATCCTTCTATCTCCTCCTTCAGCAAAGGTACTGATGCTGAGAAGGTTTCTTCTTCTTTTTTATCTTTTTCCTTCCCTTCTGTTCTCTTTCCTTCCCTGCCCTTCCTTCCTTCCTCCTTTTGTGTTGTTCCAACATTGACTTTTAACGACTATTGAGTCTCTACTACCTAATTACAATTAGAATGTTATGAAAGTAGCTCTATTATTTTACTTCATTAACACATAGATTAGATTGATAATATTAACACATTGACTGTCAGAGCTGGAACATGTCTTTGAAATGACCTCACCTGATATCTCCATTTTATAGGGTCAGAGTGCTCAACATAGAGATAAAAAAATTGATCTAAGGTCAAACATTCAGAGACAGAGTAACACACCTAGAGCTCAGGTCTCTCCTAAGTACTAACGTGAAGTTATTTTTCACTCTGATACAAGTTTTGATGGGTAATACATGGGCAGGCACAGATAGCTAACGTCTACGATAACGCAGAGCTCTAGAAAAATGGGACCATCACTTTTTGTTTCAAGCCTTTGACTAATGAATCCAATAATCCAAAATGTCAGTTCAATCTTCTCTCATTCTTAGTTCAACAGTAAACATTTGACAGCCTTCCACTGAGGACAGCGAAATCTCCTCATATAATAACTACTCATCACATACGAAGAATTTAAGTACCCTGAGCTGTTGGAGAGCACAGCACAGATCTGAATGGCAGCTGAGCAGTTGTATTTCAAACATAGTCAAGCTAGAGATATAGTCCCAAGAGCAGGCCTCTTAAGTGCTGGCCTGCAATGATTTGGAAAGAAACACATTTTTTCGCAACTGAGGAATGTGTACATTGAGTTATCAGTGGGTATGTTAGTAGTTCTCTCTCACCAATGTCCCAAGAGCAGAATGTTCGTGGGGCAGAAAAATGTCTGGGGCAGCTGAGATGGTGTCTCACATCTTCAGAATGGGACCAACACAGTTACCAGGGGATTAGAATCAAGAATTTAACAGCTGTTGTTAAGACTGCACTTTTCTCCTACCACTGTGAGTTGAAACAAATACCAGGTCAAGCATTATCGTGAGCTGAAACCACTGGCTTGGTTCAGGGTTATTAGCCCAGCAGGCAGTTCTCCTTTGGAAGGCCTTCCTGCTCTAGTGGACAGTCTGGATAGGATTTTGTTTGTTTGTGCTTTTCCTATAATCAATTGTCTCCCTTTCCCCTCAATTTTTCTTCCAAAACAAAAACAAACAAGAAAAAAACAATAGGGTAGACAAGTTCATGGTGGTTGATATTTGAACATGCTATTTTTTTTTTTTTTTACTTGTGTCTGTTGAGCCATTTACCTAAATGTTTAGAATAGACTGAGAATGTTCTGGGAGGGGGATCACATGCCTGCTATGAAAACTCTCAGGTTCAGAAGTTATTCCAATGGGCCACGGAACAACCTCGAGGATGGAGATGTTGGGTGTTTTCTCTGCCTCTGTTCCTTCTTTCTCCCATTTCTAGCCCTTCATCTAACTTGTACCAACCAAGCTGATCTCCTAGTGATGCTGGTTCAAATCAGGCATCTGCGAGGTTCTCCTGGGCTCTGTTTCTGGTATTCCTGCAGATTAAGTCATAAGGGCTGTTATCAGAATGTGACTGTGATAAGCGTGTCTGGGAAACAGCTCTTAGATCTCACAGAGGAATTGTTCAAGAAATAGAAGCCAAGGAAAGGAGCTGAGACTGGCCTTGATTTCCTTGAGTGATTGATTTTTATCTGATGAGTTTTTTATAAGAAATAAAATTAAAAATTTCACGTCCTCCTGGGCTTGAGAAACTCCACAAAGCCAGTCCTGAAGCAGCTAAGAGTCAAGATGAGGCTCATCCTCCCTAATTAAACAAGAGCCATAAGCAGTCACTTCATAGAACATAATGCCAACAAAACGGACACGTGCCTTTGCATGATAGTAAAGAGAATTACCATCATACACACAAGTGGACAGGAGTAATAACTGATTGTGGGATGGAAGTATCAGCAACTAAACCAGGAACAGTCTTTTGCATAATACTTGGAAGCTCTCTTGGTCTCTGGAATTCTAATGTTCTTGATGTAGTGATATTCAACAATGAGGTATGTAGAAATTTTTCTAGGATGAGTTAATTGTCCGACCTCATATTATATATGTATATACTTTTCAATAAGAAGAGCAATAACGTGTAAGACAGTTGTGTTCTCCTATTTTAGTCATTGATTCATCACGTGCTTAACAAATGCTTATCCAGCTTTTACTTGGTGCCAGGCACTGTCATAAGTGGTTTACAATATTAACTCATATAAGCCCCGCACCAACTTAATAAGTTAGATAGCATTATTATCCCTAGTTTAGACAGAGAATGCTGAATCACAAGGAAGTTAGATAACCGGCCCCAGTTTACAGAGCTGGCAAGCTGTTTTTTTTCCAGGAGAGTTTTGAGATGGAGGAAAATTCCTCAAGTTCTTCTCTATGCCTCATTATATCTATGAACAAAATTTCTTTTTTTTTTCTCATTTCAGATCATTTTTTCTTTTACTCATAAAAAATTAATAAATTGTCTGAGGCCCTTTTAAAAATGCATAGTATTTCTGATCTTTCCTTACCAAAACTAAATTACGTTTACTGTATCTCTTCTTAAAAAACAATAAGATGAAAATTCTCAATACTGTAAATATACTTGATATGAACAAAACTTCTCATATTGACTCCCTCCATTTCAGCCTGGGGAAGAGGGCGGCTTTCATCCTGCTTAATGGGTAGTTTCCAAGAGCTTACATTTAATGTAACCTCAGCTCCTCCTGTGAGTATTCTCATGAGTTTATCAGGTTTGCTAATACACAAACACGTGTGCATATAAGAAAGAAGACTCACAGTTACAAAACATCTGAAGGAGCATGACCGTGGCAGAAAGAGAAAAGTAACACGCAGTTAGTGATGCAGCATAAGCGATTATCTCAGGGAGCAACAGGTTCTGAGAATAACTCCTTTCCCTCTCTAACTCATAAGTTTCGTGGAATCTCTGGGTGCAATAACACGTTAGCTTTTAATTCAAAGGCCTCAACTTTCCATCACAAGTGTAAGTGAACCATGAAGAGCGCTGAACTCCGGTCTCACATCCAGCCAGCGCACACGTACACTCCCATGCACCTTTATATGTAGGGTTAAATCAATCTGGTCACCTTGACACAAGAAAACGCCAGGCCATTCAGTGTGGAAAATTTATGAAAGAATCAGAGAATTATTCATGCTGTGATGATACTAATAATATCAGAATGACAATGATATCACCAATTTATTGATTGTTTACCATTCCAGGCACTGCGCTTGGCAATTGCTTAGATTACCTCCTTTAATTCCTACAGCAATCGTGCCTCAAATACTGTGATTGCATTTAACTGCACTTAGGATTTGAGGAAATCAAAGCTCAAAGAGTTAAATGAACTTCCCAAGTCACACGCAGTTGTCTAAATGGCAGAGCTGTACTCACTTCCCTCAGGCACCTGTTACAGACTATAGAAAGGTTCATATATATTATTTAGCTTAATATTGATTATAAGAAATAAACTGTGTACATCTGGGGAAATACAGACATCTTATCAGAAGACTTCACTTTAATAATAGCTGGATCATCCTTTGTTTGTGGTCTGTTAGACATTCTTTCTTTCCTATCTTTATATCAATAAATTATCACTCACCAGGCACTACAGATTGAAAGAAAAAAGCTAGATTTTCACGTGCCAGCAATTTGTGCCTGATTTATTGTATACACTCACTTCATCCCAAGTAACAGCCACCTATTAAAGCCCGGTGGTAAAAACAATTAAATTCTGAGCTGGTAAAAAAAATGTAAAATCTTGTATTTCTGAAATATCTTGTGAACTACACTGATCTGTCCAACTCATTTGTTGGTATGAACCAAGGGTAGAATAATGCAAAAGAAGGATGTGGTTATTATAAAATAACTACTGCCCTGGTGATTTCAAACACTTGGAGATGGCTTGTTCCTTTCTGTTCTCCTGGGGGATAATTATATGTCTGTCACATATCCCTGTACAAACTGGAACCACTTTCTAATAGAGGGGTTAATCTGCCTGGCTTTCTAGCTCATCGCCCTGGCATCCACCTGCTTGCATGCTACCTGGGACTTTTGGTGGAACAGGCTGTCTCAGAGATAAAATAAATAAATATATATATGAATGTCCTCTGAACATGGACTGCAGACCTCAGAGCTCCTAAAAAGATCAAAACACACCATTGCTTTATTCCCTTAGATCTGAACAGGCAACAGGAAAACAACACAGACCGGTGTCCAGTCTACTTGGCAGGCTTTATTGCCTATTGGAATGAACAGAACGCTGCCTGATATCCTGTTTTTCACACCACCGCTGCCCTTAGTAACATTTACCAAGCCAAAAATTTTACCTGGCCCTTGGTTGTCACATACGAGTTAGCCATTATCTTCTGAGAATGTATTCACTTTGTGGTCTAAAGCCGAACACAACCATGTCAGATAATCCAATATATGAATGCAAATTGTTATTTATGTTCACAAATTGGGCTGATTTCATCTCAGAAGAGTACGTGCTGCTAAGGGCTGATGTGCGACAATAGTTTTCTCAGAAACTCTTCTTTGGGAAAATTCAGCAGGTTGTGTCTATCCAGAGGCCTGAATCTACACTGATGTGGCACTTCACATGGTGACTCATCTATAATATTCAGAAACGAGTATTCACTCCGGGAGATAATAAGAACAGCTCAGCACCCAGTGGTACTGTTTACACTGCGTGTCATTGGGTAGGCACCAATATCAAGCATTTCATATATTAACACCCCACATTGATATGGCTGAGGGAAGCCAAAACTTACAAGTTTGAAGGTTAAGTATGGCCAAAGCCAATAATAGAGGCCTCTGCAACTTTTGTCAGCATGAAGACAAAATCCTGATTTGCGATTCTCTGTGATTAAAAGGCTGTGTGCTCTGCCAAAGCTATTTTCCTATATTACAAAAATGGCAGCGCTACCAAAAAAGTGTCTGCTCTAGGGATATCTGGTGTGATCAATTTGACATCGCAGAAGCAATGGCCCTAAGTTCACAAGCCACTTCCTGATGATACAAGAACAGAATGTGGACTTCAAAACTGGGGTCTTAGCTGAAGACCAAGTAGGTTCTTGGCTTTACACACAAAAGAATTGAGGAGAGAGCTAACAGAGTAAGAAAAGCAAGCGGATTGAAGTAACAAAGAAATAGAAGGAAGGGCTGCTATGGGTGGGGCAGTGGGAATGGGGGGGGCGGGTAGGGACAGAAGGAATACCGGGGGCAGAGGGACAGAAAGGAGTACCCTGTGAGTTTCTGGTGTCTTATTTTGTACATTCTATTTAATTTTACATTAAGCAGAGGGAGGATTATTTGTCTGAATTCTGGGACAGGGTTGGGGAGTTCCTGGAACTAAGAGATCCTCCTCTTCCAGGGTTACCATGTCATTTGTAAACTGTCAGGGAATTGGAGGGAGTTGCCTTCCATATGCTAACACATTATCAGAAGAGTACAATGAGCATTGAGGATAACCCGAGGTGGTTTTTCATGGCTTTGACTGGTTTCTCCTTTGTCTCTTATTTTATCAGAGACATTGGTTGGGGTCCTAGACTCTTTATTGAGAAAGGCCTATTGGTTCCCTAACTCACTAACAATGAGTCAAACTTCTGGTCCTAATGCCCAAACCTCAATGCCATCTGCATGATTAATAGCTAAGTGTCTAGAACATTGGACTCATAATTCCTTTACCACCATCCTACATAGGTCACTGTCAATTTTGGAAATAATGAAAGAAGGAGAACTGTTTGCAACGTACTCTTGGCAGAGGAAAAGAAAGCCTGAACTGATCTTGGTTAGATGGTGGGACTGGGGTGTGGTTGAGGGGGGGGTCACAGAACAGCGAGGGTGGATGTTGGTTTTGCAGGACTCTAGGATGGAGTTACTAGAAACAAATAAAAGTATATAATCCTGCATGGCAGAAGAGTTTGAAATAAAACTCTGGAATAGATAGAGGATTCTCCTTAATTATGTCTCTCTAGTGATAGAACAAACCTTGTTTTTTTTTTTTATTATCTTTATTGTTGTTTTCCTTAACTATGTCACTAAGAAGATTCTGTCTCCAGAGCCACAGTTCTTTTTAAAGCAAGACATCAACAGTCATCCTTATCCTCCCCCAATACCCTGCCCAGCAGTCTTGAGCTTCTGCAGGGATGTGCTGGGACGTCCAAAATGATGGAGCTAAAATGAATAGATCTGGACCTTCATTGTTCTCTCCGCCTCGGGCTTTGGAATGATGCCACCTTACTGCCCACCTGGGCATAGTGCTTTGATCAGGACACAGACCCTGTCAGTGAAGTTTATAATCCACAAGGAGAGATTAAACGTCATTACCTTCCCCCAGTGCAACATGGGAATGAAGATGACTTTCATTTGGGACCAAACCCTAAGAATATCCAGAGCTGCTCAGAGCCATCACTAATTGTTTCTATTTTTTCATCTGGAGAGCTTGACAGGTCCATGGCGTTTATAGCAAAAGTCTTCCCACTAGGACCTTGCCAATTTCAGCTTTAATTCCATCAGTAAACAACTTTGACTGTGTCGGGAAAATTCCATTAATCATTCATGTTCTGCGAGGAATGATACACAAAAGAGCCGTCAGCACCAGGCAGCAACTTTCCATTTGTTTGGTAATTAAGAACTCCAGGCCATCTAATGGTCCTGAGATGCAAATTCATGGACTGATTGGGGCCACTGGAACAAGCTGAAAAGGATTCACTTGCACTTAAACCTCTAACGCCAGATTATTTGATGGATTTTTTCCTGTTCCTCTTAAATGAGTAGCAAGCACATGGCTCCAAGCTAAAATGGTAAATTTGGAAAAAGCCCGGGCTTTCGAGAACATGCCAACTCTTTAGGACACACAATTTTGACACCTGAATTATACTTTGATGATACAAATACATAAAGGCACTTTTTCATTGAATCAAACTTTTACATCACCCAAATATAAAGATTTGCACTTTGATCAAAGATGTGAATGGAATTCTATTTTCCTCTGCAGGAACTGTACCATATAGCAGAGGCCCCCTAAACATTATCACTGCGAATCTCCCATGCAACAGGTAAACAGGCAGATTTTTCTGAGTTGTTCACTATGAGTCTATTTGAAATCTCAGAGACAATTTGATACTTAGAATTTACTAGGAATTGAGCCATAGCATTAGGAGAGGCTGTGAAACAAATCCTCTGGTAGGCCAGAGATTGCTACTGGTTTCTTATATCATTAGGAAAGTTTAACCACAGTGTTAGGAATCCAGATGGCATTCAAATGCTCCAGGGCGCCTGTCACCATTTTTTCCCCTTCGCTATCTTCTACCTGCCTTCTAAATGTCTAGGTGAAAATCTCTGTTCCACAGACAGCCGTAGGGAGAGTCCAGTCACGTACAGCTCACATATTTGTGCCATAAAAAAGGACATGTTTGGTGACCCCTTCTCAACAACATACGGTGCGGTGCTCTTGCCTCTCGGTTCCTTACTCTTCAGAAAGCCTCTCCTCAGCCTGAGGAAAAAAAATGTGCTGTAGAAAAATTCCAGGATTTTTTTTCTTTCTTTCTTTCTTTTTTTACAAATGCTCACAATTTTTAGCACCTATATCCAGGATTTGGATTTCAAGGGAGACTTCTGGAGTGTCTTTAAGCAAAATGTTTTTGTCTACAGATGAATATGTCCTATAAAATGTAAACTTTTATTATGGCTTAAGGGGAGGCATTGCTTTTTAAAAATGTGAAAGTAGGGTGGCACCTGTGGCTCAAAGGAGTAGGGCGCTGGCCCCATATACCAGAGGTGGTGGGCTCAAACCCAGCCCCGGCCAAAAAAAAAAAAAAACTGCAAAAAATAAAAAAATAAAAAATAAATGAAAGTAGGGGTACATTTTAATTTCTTGATATTCACCTGGTTTCTTACAGTTCTAGAATAAGTAGTCTGCCGACATCTAAGACTCTTTCTCAGATACTTCTTCCCACATTGTGCTTCCCAGTTCATTTTATGGATTTAGACAATCAGAAAATATCCTAAAAGAACCTTACTAGAAACCACAGTTTCTCAGTGGACTATTCTTTAGTTAAGAGACATCATTATGTGCCATGCTAATCAATTATGCCTAAAACAAAACATAATGCAAAACATAACCAAAGAAAATACTATTACCCTGTGCTTCCAGCTTCTTAGCCGCACAAAAAGTGTTTATCTGAATACATGATATTCCGGTATACTGTTTAAATAATTTAAAAGCATTTCTTCTGTTTTCTTAAATTGAACATCTTAAATGACTATGCATGATTAAATTTCCGTTTTGCCTTTAGAGATTAAAAAAAAAAAAGGTCACACAAACAACAAATTATTGCATTGATGTGTCTTCAATAACACATGTGTGATTTCTTTTCAGAAAAAAACAATATAAAGCAGTTTCAGGATGTTTTTGCTCCAGGGAAGTTTGCACATGCTTAACCCACACAAATTGATGATTTGTGTCTGTATATTTGGGAGCTGTATGCGATGGTTGGAAATAGCAATGATACCAGACTTTCAGGTCTCAGTGATTTGAAGAATAAATCTGCGGACCCCAGATCAGTGGCAAGACAGAATTTATTTACAGAAAAAGAATACAAAAACACTAAAGTTTCTGGGAGGGAGAGAAAACCCAAGTCGGGAGAGTAAAGGTCTCTCTGTTTTTCTCTCCATCTCTCTCTGTTTAGAGGTATATATAGGTGCACTGGTTCTTTCTAAATGAGGCCAGAAAATGAATGAACACAGTTCCGTCCACTGGGGCAAGGTGAATGAATGTACTAATGAATGGACACAGTCCATTCAAGGAATTGAGGCCTAGGAAACTTACATGAAATTGACCTAGCCATAGGAAATGGGGGTTCCATATTTAGTCATAAGTGTAAAGGGATGGAGACACAAAGGTGCAGGTGTCTCCCCAGCAGTTGTCCAGTTTCTTTGGCTACTGGAGCCTCCTGTGGGGGAGGGAGGCCCCCCCCTCCTGCCTACACTCCTGCCCACAGTTCTTCTGTTCCTCTGCTGGCTGCCGCAGCACCAACACCACCAACGCCACCAAGGTGGAGACGGCGGGTCCTCCAGCTGGCTGGGACACCACCTGTCCTGTATTAGTAACACTATCAAATTAAAACAATGTGACCCACTCACCCTCCCCCGACTCCCTGTAGTGATCTGGGTGACAGCAGCTTGGGGCCCAGGAGGAACATGAGGAAGGTGTGAAGAAGATGAGCCTCCATGGACACCCACCCTCTTGGCTACTTCACTGCCCTCAACGCAGGATTATTCGCTTTTTATTCCACTTCAGCCTCCTGCAGCACGACCCCAGAAATGTCAGACGCTCACACTTTGATCTCAACGTGCTATGGTGTCAGCCCTTTCCCACTCTATGCTCCATGCTCCGCTTGCTTTTCAAATCCACTGCGACTTCTGGTGTGTGATGCCTGCACTCATCTGTTAGAACATTGCTGGTGTCTTTTTCTTTCTCTGCTCGACCTAGAACCCAGTGGATGATATTCCAAACATCAGCAAACCAGTGTCATCCTCTGCCTTTTGGCCTCAGCTGGGGCCAGCTTCATAATGGGACAAGGACATTCAGGGCCACACGTTCAGAAGGTGCCCTGCACTATTTGGGGTCTATTATTCTCCGGTCACCATCTTCAATTTTTTTATAACTATCTTTGCATTTGTATTTTATAGGTGAAGTGGTATGAGTCAGTAAGTTACATGTCAGAAGCTTAAACCTATGCTCACGGATGGACCTCCCTGCCACTCTTGTTCCTTGGGATAGCGCTTACTTATCTGTTTCCTCACCCCCGCCCAGCAACCACTGCTGCCCTCCACCCTCACTGCATCCTAGACAAGGGCATAGAAGGGTCAGAGTTGGACATCTTCACCCAAGTCAATGGGGTAGGGACCTGGGGTCTGTGAATGTTGACATCAACCCCTTGAGAGCCCTAGAGTCACAGGAACACCGTGACATTAAATAGACAAAAAATATCAGGACAGGCCAAGAGGTAGACTAAGAAAGGAAAGGGCATTTATTTTTCTGGTTTTGAACAAGGATCCCCAGTATTCCATTTGCTCTAGGTCCTACCAATTGGGTAGTCAGCACCAGCCTCAGCCTTCCAGCAGAAGGCCTGGTGGTTTAATTTCACAGCCTCTCCATGGAACCTCCCCTGCTGCTGTGTCCACAGTACACACGTCACACGTTGCAGTTTCCAGCTTCAGCGGGGCCTTAGTGTTATTTATTAGTTTTTTACCATGTTAACCTCAGCAAATATTTAAAAACAATAGGGCCTTCTTCAAGAACCTCCACCAATCTTCTCTTTCTCAATCTCACCAAGAACATTAATGCCATGCATGCTGAGTTACTGCCATGATCAGAGGTTCCCAAGCTGTGGCTATTTCTACACCCAGCCTTCTCTGCTTCCCTTCCATCTAAAAAGTGCCAAGCCTAACCTGGACCCCAGGCACGGCTCCTAGAGTTTCTCACACACTCTCCTCGCCCTTTCCTGTCTGTGCCTCTGCACCACCCAGTCCCCCACCAAGCTGTACAATCTCGCTTCTGAACCCACCTCTTAGACACGATTTGCCACTGAGTCCTTTTTTGGTCAAGCCAGGGTCACCTTTGCCCTTTGGATTACTCTCTATTCCTCCTTGATCACTGGTAGCAGTTAAATTGTGCCCCTTCCCCCAAAGCATATGTTAAAGTCCTCCCATCCAGAACCTGTGAATACAACCTAATTTGGAAATGTGGTTTTTGCAGAGGTGATGGAGTTAAGGTGCCTTCACACTGGATTGGAGCGGGCCCTGATCCAATGTCTGGTCTTTACTAGAAAAGGGGCACTGGGACACGGACGCACAGGGGAGAAGACCAGGTGATGACCGAGGGGTAGAGTGCAGAGACGTGTCTGCAAGCCAAGGACTGAACTGGAGGTAAGTCTCAGAAGCTGAGAAGAGATGAGGAAAGAAGGACTGTTCCCTAGAAAGTTCGCAGAGGAGATGGCTGTGTCAACAGCTCAATTCAGAGTTCTAGCTCCAGAACCGTGAGAGAAGGCATGGCTGTTGTGGAAACCATCCTGTTTGTGGTCTTTTGCTCTGGCTGCCCTGGAAAATGAACACTCTTTCACTCCTTGTTACCGCTCTTAATCCACTAGGCACTCTTTATCCCCCTACTGCTTCTCTGGTCACTCTCCTTGTTCTTCACTGCAGCCCTTTTGGAGTAGCCTCTCTCCAGGTTGCTGGGGCCCCCTGCTGCCCTTCCTCTCTTCCCAATCTCTTCTGTGCTCATCTAGGCATCTGCCTCAACCTCCACGCCCCATATTCACCTTGTTTCTCTTCTGAGACTCCATTGGCCTCATAGTCTCTGAGGTTTCTCTTATCCTTAGACTCTGCCGAGACCCCTTCCCCCATGCCTTGTGGCAGCTGGGCAGGTAGTTCCCAAGCTCACCTTGTCTGTGTCCACACCTCTGAATAGATGGTATGTGTTCCTGAATGGACAGTGTTGTGGGCAGGACTCTAAGGTGGTCCCCAAGATTCCCACCCTATCCCACTCATGCTTTGTCTTGCTTTTTTTTTCTCCTCAATTTGAATGAAACCACTGTTTTTGGAGGGACACCACTGTGATTATGAGTTCCTCGGTAGAGAGCTCATCTGCCAGGTCTGGTCTCATCAGAGGAGCCCTGAAGAGAGGCAGAGCCTTTCTGAAGCAAGGGAGATGGCACAGGAGTGATGGCAATTCTCCTCTGTTTGGGGCTTCGAAAATGGAGGCATCTGCATGGCAAGAACTTGGGAGCAGCCGGTAGAAACTGAGATCAGTCCCTGGTCAAAAATTAGGCCACAGTCTCAAGGAGGTGAATTCTGTGATCAACTAGTTACATTGCAGGAGGACCGTGAGCTGGGATTAGAACCACAGCATTGCAAGAGGATTGTGAGCCAGGATTAGAACCATTAGAACCACAGCATTGCAAGAGGTCTGTGAGCCAGGATTAGAACCCCAGCTCCAGTCCACCTGCTACATTGTAAGACTGAGAACAGAGGACCTCATTGATCTCTGCCTACAATTTTGAGCTACGTAATTGTGAGATAATACATTTGTGTTGCTGCTACCTTCGTGGTGATTTATTACACAGCAATATAAAATGAAAGCAGATGGGAAGCTCTTGGGTGTTAAAAACTAAGTTCTTTCTCCTGTGATATGTAACAGGTGTGGAATACTTGTTTGTAACACTGTTTGAACTTTTAATTTCTGTAAGGGCAGTAATATTCATAATTTTTAATGTCATTAAAATGGCATTATTATTATGATATAACTTTTATAAACTTCACCTTAAGAGGCCAGAGGAAGGCTTTCCTTTCCTCTTGTCTTTCTCTCACAACTCACACTCCACAACTAATGTTTTTTCTGACATTCCCTTACATGTTTTGAGATGAAGCGAATGCTTGCTTCTTAGAAAAAGCAATTTTGACTTCCAGAAGCTCGATCTCAGGCTATTGTTATTCAGAAAGTGCTTTGAAATCTTCAGCACACACACACACATACACAAATGCAAAGAGTAAAGTGTCCGCTGACGTACACATATTAAAAACATATGCTGCAATGCAAACCCAAATATCTCAGGCCCACAAATAATGTAGGAGGCGGCATTTAATTTCCTGGTGAAAAGCCATCCTATTATTTTCTTCCTCTAACTCCAAGTTCCATTAAAGTGAAGAATAAACATAATTGTCCCACACAAGCAAAATATAGGGAGCTAAAGCCATTATTCTAGAACATTTAGAATCTAAATGTAGATAAATGTATAAACTTATAGGACCTTTGGAAGAAAGGTCGAATGTGGTTAAGAATTGATGCCTCTGACTGTTAGAGAAGTGCTCAGTGTCCTAAGGAGCCAAGCTCCCGGCGGATCCCTGCAGGAAGTCTGGTCAACATTTTTTTTAAATATACTTTTATAAATGTTAGAAAAATATATGTAACATACAATTATCATTTTACCCATTATTTACAAGTGTACAGTTCATCAGTGTTACGTATGTCACACTGTAGCACGAGCTCCAGAACTTCTTCATCTTGGAAAACTGAAACTCTATGCTCGTTAAACAACAGCTCGTAATATCGTATGACTAGTAACTGTCTCAGAGGCAATATTTTCTTTTTAGGTGACTAGTTGCAGCTTGCTATCACTGGAGTGCATTCTTGGCACTGTTTGTGAAATTCAGACTAGAAAATGGCATCTACAAACAGAATTAGAAAACAATAAAAAATTTGTTTTACAAGTAGATTTAGAAAACAATAAAAAAATGCACGCTATTCTGAGTCATAAATTTTTATTCACTGCAGTGATGATGATTTATGTTTCGATTAAAAATTAAAAGTCAAACAAACAATAGCTTCCCATTTTTTGTTTTCACCCCACCTCCATCATTCTATTTTCTGTCTGTATGAATTTGACTATTATAAACACTTTATAAAATGGAGGAGGCAGCATTTAATTAATAAAGCACTTATCTTTTTGTGACTCAGCATAGTGTCCTCAAGGTGCATCCGTGTTGTAGCCTTTGTCAGAGATTTCTTCCTCAGACTGAATAATATTTCGATTATATTTATGTGCCAAGTTCTGGTTATCCATTCCTCTGTGAATGACCATTTAGGTCGGTTCTATCTATTCACTATTGTGAATAATACTGCTATGAACACGGTTGCGCTAATATCTCTTTGGGACTCTGCCTTTCATTCTTTGGGGCCCATACCCAGCCGTAGAAATGCCAGATCCCACAGCAGTTCTGTTTTTCATTTCTTGAGGAACGCCATACCACTTTCAGTAGTGACTGTATCCTTTTATATTCCTACTGTACTAGTCAGATCAGGCTACCAGTTTCCAAATAACAGAAACAGGGTTGATTAAACAATCAGAAATTTATGTTCTCACAGTTCTAGAGGCTGAGAAGTCCACCATCAAGGTGCTCACCAGTTCTTCCTGGGGGGTAGGGGAGAAAACAAAAAATGAGATGTCACTATTTAATGACCACGGAGTTTCAGTTTTCCAAGATGAAGAAGTTCTGGAGCTTGTGCTACAATGTGACACATGTAACACCGATGAGCCGTACACTTACAAATAATGGTTAAAATGATAATATTATTTTATATATATTTTTACTAACATTTAAAATATATATATTTTTTAAATTTGTTGATGAGATTTACTGCAGCCCTCTTCCCGGCTTTCAGACAGTCATCTTCACACTGTATCATCACAGGGTGGGAGAGAGACAGAGAGAAAAAGAGAAAGAGATCCCTTCTTCATCATCACTAACCCCATTTGGGCCCCATTCTAAGAACTCATTTAACCTTCTCCTAAAAGTCTTGCCCCCAAATTGAATACAGTCACATTTGGACATTTGGGCTTAGGGCTTAAACATATAAATTTGGAAATTTGGGGGCGAACACAATTCAGTCCATAGCACCACCAACAGTGCCCAAGGGTTCCAGTTTCTCTACATCAATGCCAACCATGGCTGTTTCCTGGCCTTCTTGATAGCAGCCCTATCAATGAGTATGAGGAATCTGGTCAAATTTTAAAGTGAACTCAATGGCTTCCTACCATTTTATTTATTTCATAGTAATTATATGTATATATAAGATTGAGGAGGTACAGTTTATTAAAAGAGAAACAAAGGTTATAGGCAGCTCAATCTATGAGGGGCCCCCTTCTTCCACTGTAGAACTCTGAGCTGGTCAAAAACTGCTCAGAGCCTGTGTAGACATTGCGCTTGAGACCAGGTGCAAGGGGGACCTGGCGCCTGCCAATCCTTTACCTTTGCCACTGATAATATCCTGATTACACTGGTATATGAAGCTAGGTCTGCTCAGGACCCATCATCGAGTAGCAATCTTAGCATCACTCCTGTGCCATGGGGTTTCTAGGTATGGGAAAAGAACCATGGCCAACCAACATCTCTGGCTCACCTGTATGGAAACTGGGCCACTGGAAAAATCCCCTACCTGTATGACAGGGCATAAGCAGCATACATGCTTGTAAAAGAGCCATGCATATAGTGGCTCTGGCTCCCAAATTCCCCAGAGCAATATCTGAAGCTTCCACTGTTCCCATGCCTGAGGCTGAAGGGCCACAGCTGAGTCTGAACTCCCATCTCTGAGGCTCCAGAGCTGTGTCTAGACCCCAAGACCCCACTACTGAGTAACAACTCCAAACATGGTGCCCACAGAACCTCTCCGAGTTCCAATACTTCATTCAGGACTCCCTAGCACTGAGGAGCTCCCACTGCATGACTATATACATTTGTACAGATCAATTCTTTTGTGAGTTATGAGGAATTGATATTTGGTAGCCCAGACTATACTCCTCACTTTAAAACTACAGGTTAATTTTGTTTAATTTTTGAAAAAACAGAAAAGGTGGAGGAAGGCTTATTAACATGATGGGCAGTATAGTGCAAATGTTTAAGAAATAAAGACGATATTTTTAAATGTGTAGGACTGTCATACTTCATCACCTCCCTCACCAGGCTACAACTCACGCACACTCAGAGCCAATGACACTATGGCTCTCAGTGTCTCAGTGGTAGAGTGCAAGGCGAGGGGGGGTGTCAGGCCTGGTTCCAGTTGTAATTTTCAGCAGAGAGAGCAGTAAGTCATTCTGTTTCTCACAGAAACCTCAGAAACCTCTAGTGTCTCCACTTACACTACAGAAATGCTTACAACTTGTTCCAGTTATGACACAGGATTTTTGAAAGGAGTAAGTGACATCAAAGAAGATAATTTATTGAAAATAACTGAAGAAATCTTTGCAAAGAGCATAATTCTGGTCAGTGATGGGAGAGCATGGCAGTGTCTCTGCCCCTAGGGGATCTAACACGTGCTTTGTAGCAATTTATGGTTTCCACGGAGTGTGAGGAGACAGTTACACAAAGATGGGCAAGGGACCTCTGCTGTTCCTGGTGCTCATGTCAGATTATGGATTTTGGCATTGAGCGCAAACTTTAGGCAAATATACAAAACAAAATGTGTGATAATCCATTTGGTAAGAAGAATAAAATATATACAATATTACTTTTACATACAGGAAAGTAAGGGAAAGAATAGTCGCATAGCTATAAAAAAATTTTTTTGGGCCTTATAAGCTGTATCTGGCTATGCTAGCCTTTGCTTGTAACTTTATTTTCCTTTCTCTTTTTGTTTTCACAAAATTAACAAATATTTTAAGTCACAATTATAGATTCTCAGTAATGGCAACAACAATTTGGCAGCATCTGTCAGATCATTCTGGATATTTTGATTTAACACGTGCCCCAAATTATAAAAATATTACTACATCTTCAGTTGCCAGGTCCACTGTTATCTGACATTCAAAAGCTGGAATGGGTGATGGCGGCATTGGTTCTTAGGTCTCTCTTGGTTGTACTCAGCCCTGGAACATATTTCTTCATGTGTACTGCAGAATTGAGAAGTATTTTCTTTTAATAGCATCAATAATATCTCATCAATTGATGTTTGTTAAAAGTGAAAAATGTTGAATTCCCTTACAAAATTCTAATATTAAATTTTTATTTTCAGTAGTATTAACCATGATATTAATACTCCATAATCAGGTTCAGCCTATTCAAAAATCTAAATAACTAAGGTATATCATTTGAATATATCACTTAAAGTTATTCAAAGTATTCCTGACTTTATTGGTGTCATTAAAAAGTTTTTTTTAAAAATATGATTTCTCAATAAACTCAAGAGGAAGAGTTTCATTTGCACAGATGGAATATTATTTTCTTTGGAGAAGCAGGTTTGGGGTCACACTAATGCCCCTTTTTTTTCTTTTTTTTTGAGACAAAGTTGCACTCAGTTTCACTGGAGTTGGGTGCTGTGGTGTCATAGCCCATGGCAACCTCAAACTCTTGGGCCTGAGCAATCCTCTTTTCCCATCTTCCTGAGTAGCTGGGTCTACAGGCATAAGCTACAACACTGGGTTAGTTTTCCTATTTTTAGTAGAGACAGGGCCTCCCTCTTGCTCAGGCTGGTCTTGAACTTCAGCACTCAAGCAATTCACCCACCTTGGCCTCCCAGAGTCACATTGGAATTAAGAACAATGGACCACCCCTTAAATGTGCAGTGGTAAATAAAGAGCATTGTTAGAAGGATAAAGTATATTGGAGGAGAAAGTTGGCCTATGGTTTCACCCCAATCTGGATACAATGTTAACACTTAGAATTGAATGAAAATATAAGCTTAGGTAGAATATTAGCCAATTGGGGCATCTATAAAGGAAAGTATATAATTACTGGTCAGAAGAGAAAGAAGGGAGAATGCCTCAAAAGAGGAGGTTGTTGCACTTACATTCATGAAAGTGCAAGACTGTGTGAGGGTTTTCTCATAGTCTAGATGGATCAGGACTCGGAGACAGAGACATTAATTTTCCCCAGATGAACAACTGTCTGGAGGAAATATTGGACCAACACAGGATGAAACACAGGATCAAAAATAGACACTTAAGTGACTTTTGGGTGAAACTAAAGAGTCCCCATAATAAGTAGGGTCTGATGCTTAATGGGGGTTAATAGTAGAACCCTAACTAGGCCCCCACACAGGGAGTTGGCTTTAATATCCACCATGGTAACCAGCACCAAGTCATATTGGCACCAGTCAAGAAAATTGTACAACTTTGGCTTGCATTTATGAGGGAGACACAAGGAGATAAAGAAGGTGGCGGCTGCTCATCAGATGTGCTGGGTGACTCCTAAAGCTGGCTCCAAGTGAGGGAGAAAAGAAGCTTACTTGAAATGTACTTTTATTTACTGACTAGATCAGACAAGGTAATTCCTGAACAATGATTATCTGAATCTTAAAGATTAAAGAATGCATAGTAGATCTGAAAATCATAGGACTAAAATCTAAAAATAGCTTTGAGTTCCAGGTCCAGGAAACAGCAAGCCCCACTGAGTGGGTGTGGACAGGTGAGGCGTGGTTGGGGAAGGCACAGGAGAATAAAGTATTCTTCCTATTGCTCCCTATAAATTACATGTCCATGCTAGAGTTGTGAGAACACCCATGAGGTAGAACAGGCGCTCCCACACTGCATCAGGGTTGCCTAACGTACAATAATATTATTTGATAAAAGAATTTTGTCAATCAATGGTATTGTTTCTCCTCCAAGAAAGATTTCTGCTTTAACTGTGACTAATTTCACCAACACTGATGACTAGTAGCTATTTAAAGTGAAAGTCGTATAACTTTAAAAGACCCCTCAGTAATTCCATCCTGTTCTCTACTTTTACTAAAACGAATTGCAGGCCCTTTGTGCTTGTCTGGAGGAAAAAAAAAAAAAACAGATCTATTGGCTTATCAGAAAGGTGATAGATTATGTTTTACAAGAACACAAAGATTCTATTTCTTGTCACCTTTGACTGAACTTTATTACTAGTCAACCCACTGGGGACTACTGAAAGGTTAGTTTGTGCAATAAAATTCAATTTTCAGACATTCATTGTCATACTTCTAATTATACTTTTTCCTTTTTGGCCACCAGATGAAATTCACTTGTAACCACATGTACAGATTCCCAATATGTATTCACACTGGAGACCGGGGCATGATAATGATATTCTAGAATGTAACCTTTTACTACTTTTTACATGTCAATGAACTAGCGGATTAACTATTGAGTGAGTTGAAGGCATAAGAAAACATAGTAGTGATGAAAGAACATAAAAACCACAAAGTGTGAAAAATGAAACTCCACATGATCTGAAAAAATATTAGCAGGGGTAAATTGCACCTTTTAAAAAATATTAGTAAAAATCTTCTAACTCATTCAGTTCTGTTTGATATGCACTATCTTTAAGAAATTGCAAATAATTCTGGTAATGTCATGCCTCCAGATTTGTTTTTATTTCTTAAAATTGTATCAGCTATTTGGGTTTTTTCCTGGTTCCATATGAAATGAAGTGCTATTTTTTTCAAGTTCTTCCAAGTACGATAGTGGTGCTTTGATGGGGATTGCATTAAATCTGTAGATTGCTTTGGGTAGTATGGACATTTTAGCAATGTTGATTCTTCCCAGACTTTAGATTATACTACTAGTCTATAGTGATCAAAACAGCATGACACTGGCACAAAATAGAGATATAGATCTATGGAATAGGCTAGCGAACCTAGAAATGGTCCCAGCCATACATCACCTCTGATCTTAGATAAGTCAAACAAAAGCATGCACCTAGGAAAGGAATCCTTATTTAATAAATGGTGCTGGAAAAGCTGGTTAGCCACATGTAAAAGACTAAAACTGGACCCACACCTCTCACCACTGACAAAAATTGACTCTATCTGGATAAAAGATTTAAATTTAAGACATGAAACAATAAAAATTCTAGAAGAAAGTGTGGGGAAAACTCTTGACAAAATTGGCTGGGGAAAAGCCTTTATGAAGAAGGGCGCCTTGGCCATTGCAGCAACAACGAAAATAAGTAAATGGGACATGATGAAGATACAATCCCCTGCACAGCTAAGGGGACCCCAACTAAGGCAAACAGACAGCCCTCAGCATGGAAGAAGATATTTGCAGGCTATGAATCTGATAAAGGGCTGATAGCTAGAATCTATAGAGAACTCAAATTAACCAACGAGAAAAGAGCAAACAACCCCCTTATAAGGGAGCAAAAGACACGAACCGATACTTCTCTGAAGATGACAGACAAATGGCCAACAAAACACATGAATAAATGCTCAAGCCCTGGGACTGGAACCACTCATTGCACCACACCAGCCTCATCCCCTGCAGCATGGTTTTAATAAATCTCAGGGGGCCCTCTGTTGTTTGCCCTTGGTGAGGCAGTCATTGACTTAGGCACTTGGGAGCCTCACTCCATGAGCTCATACTCAGCAGACAAGTCAGATGACTAAGCCAGTAATTAAAATAGTATCAGGAATAGTTGGTCTAATAGAGGAGTAGATGTTCCATAGACATAACCTGTGCCCTGAGATGTACGTGAGACATAATCACTGAAAGGAGAGTTGGTAGTGTGTCGAGGGGCATGTGTGTGTGTTGGTTGGTTGTGTGGAGAGAGGTTCTAAGCAAAGCAATGGAGCAGGGGAGTGTAATACTATCAAGAATCAAAAATAATTCATCAAAGATAAGAGAAGTGAAAAGAATATCTAAGAGTTGAAAGACCTGCCAGGAAAACGGGAAATGCCTACCAGCGACAGGTGGAGGGACCCAGAGGAACAACCAGTAAAGCTATCTGCTCATACCCGGTGGGTGTCCTCAGCCAGATGGGGGATCTGCAGGCACATTCTGCACTTCTGGGCTCCTGCAAGACACTCCTGACAATCAAATAATAACAATAATATTGCTCCTTTAAAAAAATGTACTTGAAACCAGGCGTAACACTTAACATATAAGGAGGGTCGTGTACCTAAAATCTGTGAAATTAATCAGTTTTACACATCAAGATACACCTGAGAGAAACAGCTTTCTATCTCTGGCAACCACTCACAACTCACACGCAGCGTGAGCGGTTTTATTTGGATTCCCTGTGCTTCCTAGTTTATAGCATGTACGTAATATTTGTGTTGAGTCGAAGCATTTTATCAGCATTATTAAGCTTCTCAGGTGTGATAAGTACAAAAGGCCTGAAAATGGTGAAACTGACAGTGGGAAGAACCATACTTTTAGAACGGAAAAAAAACCTTTCTTAATTAAACTTGCAAAAATGTTTGAAAGAAAAGTAGACTTAAATGCAGTTGTAAGATGTAAGAAGTAATAAGGAGCTATTTCTTGCACCCTTCCCCCAGTTTCCCTCCAGTGGTAACACTGGAAATTATAGTATAGTTGTCGTAACCAGGATAATGGCATCCACACAGCAAAAATAGAGAATGTGTGCACCACCACAAGGGTCTGCAGTGGTGCCTGCTATGGCCACGTGTAGGTGCCTCCTGTCACCTACCTCTCTAACCCCCAACAGTCACTGAACTGTTCTAACATTGTCTTTTCAAGAATGTAACATAAATGAAAACGCACACTACGTAACTTTTTAGGATTGGGTTTTTTTTTTTAAATTCCACATAATTCTCTAAAGATTCATCCAGATTGTTGAGTGTCTCAATAATTTATTTCTTTTTATTTATTTCTTTTCCTGCTCAGTAATATTGTGTGGATATCCCACAGTTAGCTGCAACATTCACTCATTGAAGACCAATCTGGACAATTTCAGTTTGGGGCTATTGAAATAAAGCTGCCACAAGCGCTCAGGTATATAGTTTTTGTGTCAGCAGAAGCCTTCCTATCTTGGGTATAAAGGCTTAGACGTGCTGGGCCACATGTTAAGTGACATAAGTCATGTCAAATGGCATGGAGTCAGGCACTGTGTTTTGCAGTTGGAGAATATCTATGGAACTGTTAACTCAGTGGTAAGATTCCGGGTGGAGACTGTATTCAGAAGGAACCAAATAACATGAGAGTGATTGAGAATGGAGGGCAATAGAAAAACTGAGCAAGAAGAGTACAGTGCCAGTGATGACAAGGTTCAGAAAATGTCCCAAGGGCAGAGTGGAGGAGAGAACAAAGGTGTGTGGAGTGCCCGAGTCTGGTCTGCACTGCACGTAATGACATGAGGTAGAATTTTCTTATGCATATTCCCAGGAGTGTTGCAAATAGATGGATCTTGAGTGTTCCCACGAGAGACTTTGTCTACATAACCATGCCACTTGCAGCTGACCCTCGTCCATATTCTTCGGGCCCCTAAGGCTACACAGTTGGCAGTGACAAAGGCAAGCCATGTGATCTGGTATTTCCAAGTGAAGAGATGTTACATGCCACTAGCTCTTGGCCACATTAATCTCTGCCCTTCCCTAGATATTTGTAGTGACTCCTTCTGCTATTATTATTTTCTGTTTGGGATGACTACCCTTCAATTAGTTGGATTAATTACGCATCTAAATAATAAAAAGTATGCATTTCAGGGAAGGTTGACAGATTCTCCACTTCCCTCATTCTTACCATTATTAGTCATGTCATAATCCCCAAATTTATTTTTCTGGGGCTTTACTTAGTCTTGCTATTACAAAAAATGATGTTTAGCACTTTTGTGATTGTTACAGAATCAGACAAGAACACTTTCTGAAAGTAAAAACCAAGTAAAGTTTAACATTTCTTTGAACACTTTACCTCTGTGGATTCCTGAAAGCTGGCTGAATCGTCTGCTGCCGACACCCTTTTCTCAAAAGCACAATGCTCAAGGTCAAATAAGCCATTTGCTCTAGTTTAACATGGATGGTTGTGGAGATGAACAGATTTGACATATTTAAATAAAACATTCTAATAGCAGGCTCTGGTCTTAGAGGCCTCAGGCAGCATGCGATGTATTTGTTAGACACCATGGCTTAATTACTCTCATAAATGAATTATACCAATTTCAATTTAAAATCATAAGTGTTACAGTTGAACTAGGGTCAAATTAAACTTTCTGTCATTTATGCAGATTACTTAAGCAATTATGTAAATTGTTAATAAATTCTTAAGTGATGTGGAATTTTTCCTGAGAAAATATCTGTTTTACACTATTGGACTCAAATACTTGAAAAGCAGGGGCGCTCAGGAAAAATTAAACGTTGTTCTAAATATCTGCCTTGGGAGCTCTCTTGGGAGCACTTCTTGTGACAGAGTTAGGCCATCGGATCACTCGAGGCTGGAAAGTAACAAGTTTTCTCCTACTCGAAAGCCTCCTGGTTTTGTGTTGTGAAGATCCACACTCTTTGGTGTACGGGAAGTCAGTGGATGGGGAAGTGGTGGTGATAACACAAAGCAGATGCACTTTGGTCAGTTTCACTATTGTCTCAAAATTCTTTACAGACAATGCGCCCCATTTCCCCCTGTTCCTAGGGCAGAGCCTCTTCATGGCCCATCAGCCCCTTATATGACATTAAACAATGATAATATGGTAAGTCGGCAAGACTAGGGATTAAAGACATGGCTGATTCTCCCTCTTATATTCAGTGTTCGTTAGAAATTTCATGAAACTGCTTCTATTATCATCTTTTACCTCAAGGGCCTCCTATCTCAATTTGTGGGTCTCTCCTCAATCAAACCTACTCATCCAAACAAGGGAAGTGATTCTGCTTTGAGTGAAGAAGAAAAAAATAAAACAATCAATTTTTTTAAACCTTAAGTAAAAAGCCAACTACCTACCTTAAATTATTTTTGATTTCCAGATTACAAAAGAAAATAATCATTTAAAGAGCTGACGTCTCGGAAGCCTCCAGGGAGCGTATCTTCACTTTCCTCTTTAAGGAACTTTGAAGACATGTATTTGTCTATTCCCCTTTTATTTCTGGGTTGCTTTTGAAGTGAAGTTTAAAAATACTCTTTAGTATTTGAAATAATCAATGCGTACTATTGTGTGAGGTTGGCTTGCTCAGGCTGCAAAGGGAAAACAGCTGAGGACTTTACAGGTGACGAGTTTTTACATCTGCCCAGGAAGTCAGGCTGAGCAGTGGGTTGGTCAGGTCCTGGGGAATCCTGGACCGTGCTCTGACACCATAGCTGTTTTTGGTGCACAGCAACAACGTGAGTAAGCTGTGCTTCCCCGTAATAGTGACTTCCTGTCTCTCCTTTTCTCTCTGCTTGTTTGTCCTGACTTCCAACTCTTTCTAGGTGTCTAATATGCACCTTCCTTCATGGAGGTGGACTTCACTGAGTGGCTCAGTGGCTCTACCAAATAGTTTTAACACGGGAGGAAATGCTTAGGCTGCAGCATTGCATGGGCTGTTGGCCAGCTTGGGTCAGAATGGAGGGATGACACGGTACAAAGCCTGATGAACAACGCAAAGAACATCAACCAAGCCAACTTCCTCACGTGGGGTTAGAGAGCTGCCTGGTGTCTGTAGACATGGCCAGGAGGGAAAGGGAAAGACTCACCGTACTAGTGTCTGTGAGTGAAATTTTAGTTCTCTCCTTCTCTCTTCAGAATCTTCTATGAGCCAAACATGTGCTACAACTGGAGTATTGGGCTCCTATTCTTTTGCACACTTTCCCCTTTCCAGATGTGTTAATGGAGGATGTTTGCAAGTCCCAGAAAGGACATGGCAACATATCCCTGGGCTTGGAAGGGGGTGTTGTATGCCTCCACCGTGAAAGAGCCAGCGTTTGAATCCAGTTGAGACATTGCAAGGATCACCCGTGCCTGACGGAAGCCCTGATAAAGGCAAAACCTCTAACCTCGGTTCCCTGGGTCCCCTACCCTGTGCAAATTAACATTTGAACATGAGTTTTGAAACGTGTGACATATCAAAAAGGAACGCACCCGATACTGTGAAATATGCATATTGATGAGAGGAATAAGAGAATTCAATGAATGCCAAATTATGGGCCTACAGAGGGCTGCCTTTGTTAAAATCAACACGTCCCTGTCTGTAAACTCCGGAGTATTCAACGGGAAACCACAGGGGCAGGTGTACTCGGAAAACCTTCCCTTTTTTTGTAATTCTTTGTGATATGGAGGAAAGACTTTATAAAATATTAGATGAAAAGACCCTTTTCAAACTGTGTTTGCTTTGTAGTGACTCCCTTTCTGGCTCCTCTGCATACTTAAAAGTCATCACCACCTTGAGTAGAAAAAGACACTGCCCCTTCCCCATCTGACACACAGCTATCGGACCTGCATTTTGAAATGTCTTATTGTCATCACCATAAGCATTTCTGTGAAGACAGGCAAAGCCAAACAAAGCCAAAAAACATTTCTTTTTTCTAACCTGCCCAGCAACAATGCATCGTGGGCACTCTCCATGGCCCCGGTTTCGGGGATACATATGACTGTAGACAGAAAGCTATTTCGAGCATTGAAAACAGCCTTATTACCCTGCCATTTTTGCACAGGTTTTTTTTTTTTTTTCCCTTCCCCGTGACATTAGAGAGTCCGAAGTGACATACATTTTTTATAGCTTCATAAAGTCGTCTCCTGACCGGGTCACCCTTCTCATAACTAGGGAGCAGAACGCTTGAAAAAACCCATTCATCAACGTGAAAGCAGCCTCTGTCTGCGGGTTCCAATATGCACAGTCTGGCAAGATCCAGCTCAGTGCAAATGCTAACTTACTCCTTTGCTAATGCCAAATGACCCACTCCCTTCTATCCGCACACCGAGGACAAGAAGGGCACGGTGGCTGTCTGCATCTGCAGAAGCGCTTCTGAAGACACAGCCCGGGACCAAGCCTTCCTGCTAAATGTACTGAACACGTTCAAAAATGAGTTTTATATTTATACTAATTAAATATTCAATTAAACAAAGATAAAAATTATGGAGGGGAATTTGTTCTTGGCTAATGGACTATAGCCCATTTATTTTTTTTTTTTTCACAGATATACCATTAAAGTTCTGGTGAGAAACTGCTGGAATTACTACCCTTATTTCTGTTTCTCCCAAGGTTTTTTTCCTCTGCGCTTTGTTTAGAAATTCAGACTAACCTGGCATGACAGGTGGGGAAAAGAAGGTATCGACAGTGGAGAAAATGGTTACCTCTTAAGCTACTGTGGCAGACAGAAATTCCCTCCATTAAGGCAAAAGCCCATTCAAGGGGATCCTTTCTGTACAATTTAGTGGTGTGATTCAGAGACAGGCAGGCTCTGGGATTTGAAGGCTACATGCTGGTCGTGGATGTTAGCTCTGTTAAAACTGAGGGCTTCTGACAGGTGCAACCAGCCTCCAGGTCAGAATGAACAGAACAGTTGACACTCACCCCTGTCCATGATACTGTGGGTTCTTGTACTAAGCCTTTTGGTTTTAGAAGCCTAGATTCAAATTTGAATTAAGATTGCAGATGAATAAATAATGACAAGTTACACTCCAGGAATATTTTTTTATTTGAGATTATTGCTCACCGGTATTGAATAGATTTTATGCACACATATACATATGCATAGATGTAGTACAAAGATAGGCAGGTATAGACTGTGGAACCTCCATAGCTGACCACCTCCCTACACTGACCTAATGTTCATAGACTGGACATGTACGTATCAGTACAATAGGCCTAGCTCCTGGTACTGACCACCTCTGTATGTTGACTAGTTTGTTACAGTCTCTTGAATGGTCAACTTACAGAGCTTCTACTATATAGTATATATATACATGCAGAATATTTTTAGGCACCCATAAGCAAATCTATTAATATATTCATATGCACATGTGTAGATGTAATTTGACAAACAGCCCAGAAATAATTGAAGTACAACTCAGAGAACAAAGTAAAATGGTTGCTATAAAATCGTTTGCTGTAGCTTGAAGATCACCAGGCTGAAAACATCCTTGCTTCTGTAATCTCCTTTTTTAGCTAGATGTCAGATTGACAGATCTAGAAAATGGACTCTATACATTTTTCTAAACATCCCACCAACCACACAGTGCATTTCCAATGTGAATTTCTTCCCCCATCCCCTACTGCGTGTGTCACGGCTAACACATAGAAAGGGTCACCTCTGTGAACAAAATGATACCCTCTCTCTGCCACGATGTCTCCTTCCAGGTGAGTTGTGACTATGGAAACTATAGCCCTTCAGGCTATGAAAAACTCAACCACATCACAGTGGGGTGGTGAGTGGGTGAGGCAGAGCACCAGGAGACAAAACGTATCTTGCCATTTATCTATTCTGAGTAGATACAAGACTAGTGGGAAATTTTCCCCCTCCATCCATAATTTTCCTTTCTATTAAAGTGGAAAATATTCTGAAAATGCTTCAAAAACAGCTTTGGAACACTGAAAAGATTCATCTTTTTAAAGTGGCCATTGAAAACATCCGAGTGTGCCTCTTATTTTTGAAGCGACAGATGGTAACGCAATGACATCTCATTTGATTTTAAGACCCAATTATAAATTCAGGTATACAATAAAATATTGGGATTAATAAAGATCACATCTGCGAGCTTCCTCGGAATCTTCAGTGGTAAATATGAACCACCAGTCCCCGAGGGCCAGCTGCTCTCTGCACCCTCTCCCCGAACTGATTATTCTTTTACATTGTCATTTGCCAGCCCAGAAAACCCTACTTCACCAATCAAATTGCTTAATTGCTTACTCCCAACAAACTAGCAAGTTAAATTTATGTTTAAGAAAGTTTAATATCTTTCTTTAGTCGTGTTAAGAAAATGAATGATAAGTCTTCTTAGGGGGAAAATTCAGATATAGACTCATTCTTATCCAACTTAATACAAGGACATTCAGGTCAATAATCCCCTGATCATGTAACATACTTTCTTAATAATTAAAAAGCATTTTGACAACTATATTTTCAAAACCTGTGGTGTTTTTGACATAAGAAATTAGGTAAAAACAAAATACTTCTTCAGGTACTTGAATACAGCCACGTTCATGAGAGTAAAGGTAGAATGTCCTTGCTTTTAACATTTGTTAATATTTATTAGATTTCAGGTTTTGTTCAGTCTCATCTGGAATAACATACCAGTTTTGGATAAGGAAGTTACTCTTAAGAAACCATTTATTTGTTGGAATCTTTTAAAATGAAAATTCCCAGCAATACTATACCTAGAAATACCATATCAACCTACATTTATTTTATCTACTTGTAATCTTAAAAAGCTAAGAATTAATGTTATTTGTTATTCTGTTATGAGTACTTTAATAAGGCTGTGTCACGACAGTGAATAAATGCCCACAGGTGTGTTAAGACCTTGAATTAACATTCAATCTTATTCCATAGATAATCTGTGATTATGTTTGATTCCCTGAAATTCCTCTGCAGTTCTCAGGACAGATGTTCCATGCAGCTCTCCATCTCCTTCCTGACTACTGATCATTCAGCAATGTCGATTATAAAATGAACCACACTTTCAGACTCTTTGAGAAGGCTGGGCTAGAAATCCCATAAAGGCAGAGCCAGGGGACCACATTATTCTCTGTTATCATTAAATCCTCAGCACTAACACAGCTGCTTCTTGGCACATAGTAGGTGGCATCATCATAGCTCACAGCAACCTCAGACTCTTGGGCTCAACCGATCCTCTTAACTCAACCTCATGAGTAGCTGAGACTATAGGTGTGTGCCACCAGGTCTGGCTAGTTTTCTTTTTTTAAAGACGGGGTCTCTCTCTTGCTCAGGCTGTTCTCAAACTCCTGATCTCAAGTAATCTACCATTGGCCTCCCAGAGTCCTAGGAGACACGATGGCCAGCCTTTTTTTTTTTTCCAATTATTGTGGTCCACACTCTTTGCATCATGTCACTCTTGTATTAGTGACAACAGTGAACGTCCGCTCTGGTCTCACACTTCAATGGCTTATCTGCTCGTTTGTCCTTTCACTTTGATTGGCAGTTCCTTCAAGGCAAAGACTGTCTTTATACCACAGCACAGCTTGGTTCTCGTTGCTGGGAGTACCCAGTAAAAGCAGAGGGCATAGCTTAGAGTTGGGCTCAGGAAATGCTTGCTAGGTTACCTGGTGAGTGGATCTAGCACAGCCTCAGGGCACATCACAAACACTCATCTATTAGAAATAGATAAAGAGGTATTGGGAAAAAATGGCAATGTCCAACTCCAAACATCATTTGAAGATAGTTTAATTGAAAAAATAAAATAATTTTCTGTGTTTTTATTCTGTTTGTTAAGTATAGCTCCAGTTCATTTAAAATACCTATTTTATGTCAAATCTGCATTTAATGAAAATGTCTAAAATTCCTAGGTAGGGTCATGGTCCAAAAACACTGTCATTCCATTTATAAATAATAATTTTCCTAATAGAAAACTTATTTCCTTTTCTGTTTGTTGACCTTATTTATTTGTATTTGTTAATGTTACATAAACTTTTCGTGCTTGAGCTTAACTACTGAGTCAAGCTCTGGTTATATGTCCCACTTTTTGAAAAGGAGTTAGAGGCCGAAAAGAGGGCTCATTCAAGATTACACAGACTATGAATAGTTCCACCAAGACAAGCCTTTCTGCCTGAAGACAAGATGTTCTGCCCTTAGGGCAGCCAGGAAGGTATTTATCTACATACTGTCCCTAAAGGAAGTAGCAGGCAATGTAGCTGAAACCTGTTGATAAAAAGAAATTAGTTATGATGGTTAAAAAAAAAGGAAGTATTTGGACTTTGGTGTTTACTGAGCAGAAAAAAAAATCACATATTTCTAAAACTGAGAATTATTCATACTTCTCCTTTTGCCAAAAATTTCTGCAAGAGCTTGTAATGCAAGAAAATGCCATGAGTCAGATGTGCTAATAAAGGCCCAATATAGACCGTGTTTGCTGTGATCTCCTGTTCCCAAAAACCACTGCAATGGATGTGCTTGGTATGCACACTTTAGTTCAGTAATTTATTTCTTATTATAAAATCATGTTCACTATAGAAAAAAGCCACAAAAAAAAAAACCATAAAAAGAAGGAAATAAAGAAGACATAATTTTACCTACCCACTGACTATTTTGAACCCTTCCAAACTCTTATTCATGGATACACACACACAAATGGAATGGTATTGTCCGTAGTTTCTGACCTACTTTTCAATGGAACAATGCCCCAAGAATATCTTTTCAGATCGATCCATGTGTATCATCAGAGAAAAACTAGATTATTCTGTGATGACGGCCACAATCAAAATACCAGAAACAAAAAACAAGGACACTTTCCTCCCAGTTCATGCTTTTTGATTCTAATGGGAGGGAAAGTTCATCACAGTTTCTCCAATACTCAAGGTTGTACTAGTTGGAAAATTAAGTTCTATGGGGTCTTTTTGTTCATCAGCACAGTATAATTGCACATAGCTATAGGGTAAAAGTTGACATTTTATACACATATATTGTATGATTAACAAATCAAGGTAGTTAGCATGCCCATCGCCTGATGCACGTATTATTTCTGCACAGTGAGAACATTCAAATGCCCCTTTTCTAAATGCTTTGTAATGTACAATACCTCATCGTTAACCCTCACGGTCCTACTTTGTGACAGACAGAACCCCAGAACTTATTCCTCTTCCCTAATGGTAACTTAGCTTCATTGACCAACCTGTCTCAGCACCCCTGCTGCCCCTCCCCCCAGGCTCTAGCAACCTCTGCTCTTCTTTGGGGCGTCTATGGTAGCAACTTCCCTATCTTAGATTCTCCATAGCATTGAGATCATGTGACATTTGTCATTCTGTGTCTGGCTTATTTCACTTAAAATGATGTCCTCCAGGTTCATCTATGTTTTTGCAAATGACAGAATTTCATTCCTTTTTTTATGGCCAAACAGATTTTCACTGTATATATATAAAGAACACATTTTCATTAACCATTCATTTGTTGTTGGACGCATAGGTTCCTTATCTCAGCTATTGCAAATAGCACTACAATAAATAGGGGAGTGCAGATACTGAGACACCCAATAGTGGGACTGACAGATCACATGGTGGTTCTATTTTTAATTTTTTTGTGGAAACTCTAGAGTGGTTTTCATCATGGATATGCTAGTTTACAGCCTTGTCAACAGTGCGTGAGGTTCCCTTTTCTCTACATTGTCACCAGGGCTTGTTTTTGTTTGGTTGGTTTGGTTAATATCCACCCTACCTGAAGTAAGGCAGTATCTCCTTGTGGCTTTGACAGCATTTCCCTGATTATTTGTGATGTCGAGCACCTTTATACATATTTGTTGGGCATTTCTTCCTGTTAGAAATGTCTAATAGGAATCGTTGCTATTTTTTTAAATTGGGTTATTCCGTTTGTTTGCTATTGGGTTATTTAAGTTCTTTCTGCAGTCTGGATAGGAGCCATTTGTCAGATAGATAGTTTGGAAATATTTTTTCCCCATTCTGTACATTGTCTGTCTCTTCCCTCTGTTAATTATTTCCTTTGCTGTGCAAAAGGCTTTTAGTCTGTTGTAATCCCAGTGGACTATTACAGCTTTTGTTACCTGTGCATATTTTTAAAATATTGCCCAACCCAGTGTTATGAAACATTTTCTCTACTTTATTTATTCTATTTGATGATATATATAACTTTTTGGCCTTTCTCATTCGGATCAGGAATGGCTTTTCTGATTTCATTGAATTTTTGTTGTTTTTTTTTTAAACTTTGCTAAGTTTCTGTAAGATTATTATTTTGAAGGCCTTTCTTTGGCACTTTGTGAATGTTATTTTCCTTGGGATCCATTGCCAGGGACTTGTTCTCCTTTGGGCATGTCACGTTTTCTTGTTTTCCATGTTTCTTGTCTTCCTACCATGATATCTGTGCACTCCTAGTGGAACAGTTACTTTTCCCAATGTGTGCAGTAACTTGTGAGAAAAGACTTTTCCCTGTGTGGGGGTCCCAGGATGTTACTTGAACGTGGCACACTGGCTTTAGTTCCGTTGGTGTAGATGTCCTCAGTGGCTTAGGCTTGGGATTCTGAAATAGTTTTGCTGGTGGCAATAGTACCCAACTGGTTTTTGTGCCTGGCACATGTGGGCATGACATGATGACATGCTAACGGTATCTCCAGGGAGGCAGGGCCTTGGCCAGACTGGCTGTCAGGTCTCCTGCAGGTTTGCACCAACATACCAGCCAGGCAGCTGTGCAGCCGTCCCTCTGGGCTGGTGTGGCTGCCTCTCTGTAGGCTACTGGGCCAGGCACAGTCTCAGTACACAAGCTGACTATGTGATGGTCTCTATGGAGAGGCAGGGGTGCTGCTAGACTAGGTGTTTAAGTTTTGAGACGAGCATGGGTGCATGGGGGCTTGGCAGGATGAATGACTGCCTAGTGCAGGTGTGAATGAGTGTGGCAGACTGTGGCCATTCCGTGTACATCCATCTGTTCCCCAGGAGGATGTGGTGCTATGTGGGTTTGGACATCAAGGTCTCCATTGTTCCACTGGGCCGAGGCTCCAGACAGCCAGTGTTTGTACTGCTTGGTATAAGCATGGTGCAATTACAGCAGGACCTCAAGGATGGAAAGAATCAGTCTAGCAGGGGGTCCAGTTTCAAAATGGTGCTGTGTTGTACTAACTCAGGTCACAGGGATCCAGGGTCAAAAATAATATTGTACTTTGAGGCACATAGCTGTGTGACCTCTCAGTGACTGGATTTAAAGCCTAACAGGACTGAAAGACTCTCCTGTGGCAAGGATTACTGGCATGTGTGGTAACAGTGGGGACTATTGGAGATCTCCAGCTTACCTTTTCACCTTACAGAGACATTGTCCTAGTTCCAAGTTGATCCTGGTGCGGGGGACACAGCATAGCAGAGGATGCCTCACTTTCCTTTCTTTGGCATCATTCGCTATGCTTCCAAGTTCAACATGGATTTTGTCACTTCTCTAGCTCTGTCTAGCTTATTTCTTCAGTCGTATCTGTCAAAATGTTCTTTCCTATTTGCTTGAGGGAGATGAGTTTATGGGGATAATGCTATGAAGAAAATGGCAGTGTACAAATAGATGAAATATTTCTGAGAGGAGAGAAAGCATTACTGATGAAGAGAGATCACGGTGGCCAGAACTGATGAAGATCTTGCAAAAATTTGTGGAATTATGCATCAAAATAGTTGAGTGACTATGAGAAGTATAGCAGACCAAGTAAACATCAACGGACAAGCAGTTAGGAAAATCTCAACTGAAAATCCAGGCATGAGCAAGGTGTGGTTTTTGCATCACGACAATGCACCAACTCACACAGCACTATCTGTGAAGTTTTTTCCCTGTGTACAAATAACTGCATTTGAACATGCTCCCTACTCACCCAATCTGCCCCTCACTGACTTTTTTCTTTACCCAAAGATAAAAGAAATATTAAAGAGAAGATATTTTCATTACATTCAGAACAACAAGGATAATACGATGGTAGCTCTGATGTCCATTCCCAAAAAAGAATTCCAAAATTGCTTTGAATTCCAAATTCCAAAATTACTCAGTGCATGGCTTCCCTAGGGGAGTACCTCAGAGGTGACCACAGTGATACTCAGCAATGAAGTACGTAGCACTTTTTCTAGGATAAGAGTTCCAAAGTGGACAGATTCAAAATATTCACAAACTTGAGCATAGATAAGCAAATTGAGACACGTATCTGATCGTCTCGACAATAAAAAAGAATACAAAAACATGGATCTTTCTCAAGTTGTTATGTTAAAGATGCTTCACTGTTAACTTCCATCTATATAACAGTTTATCTAAGGAAAATGATTGGGTTAAAAACCAGTGTAGAGGTTTCCAGGAGCAAGGTCTGAAGGAAGAGATTGACTACAAAAAGAAATAAACTAAATTTTCAGGGAATGGATATAGCCTATCATCTTGATTGTTTTGGTGGTTACATAACTATTTACATTTTTCAAAGTTCATAGAACTGCACACTTATAAGGGTGAATTTTGTTGTATGTAGATTTTACTTAATTAAACTTTTTTAAAAAACAATTCAAAAAAAGAAGAAAATGAAGCCTAACATTTTACCAAAAAAAAAGTTTAAAATGTGCATTTATGAATAAATTGGATTAATTTAAAAAAGAATAATTAGTCGACATAATCTAAGATCCCAATTTAAGTTTAACATAAACTGGAATCTTAAACAAATGTTCCCCCAAATTCCGTTGATATACTGAATTCTGTTTGTCTGGATTCAAATACATTGGAAACACAAGAACATAACAAAAAAATACAGCTTTAATATTTTTTAGCAGAATAAAGAAAACATGACAAAATTTCTCCTACTACATTCCTCATTGAAGCAATTCAGATAAGAATTTGAACTTTGGATGGATTATCTAAACCCAACCTGTGAATGACTGGAGTTCACCCACTGCTATGCTATTTCTATTTCCTGCTATTCAGAAAGATTTTTCTCTTCAGCAATTCCATTTGCTCAACCATTGCTGACTTGGGACTATGCTCCTTTCCCATGAAAAGTATATTAATGCCTACACATTTTGATATTTAATCAGACAAAGGCACCAGTTTACTTTCTTTTGCCCCCAAGAACTCTCATGTGATCCTAACTAGCCATGAACGATCAACACAGCAAAACGTCCATGTCAGAGAATGCACCATTTCTCACAAGCTGCAGGTTTTGTTTTATTTATTTTTGCTTCTCCTGGAAGTTGCATCTTGGAGATAAAGAATCAATTATTATACAATGAAAGAAAAATAATCTGTTAAACTGAGCAAGAAAACTACCCTCATAGGGAAGAAATTCAACTTGTACTATATCCACCTGAGATACTCCTTTGGGGAATACTGTTCCACAGTTTCCCTTAATTTTTAGTAGGAGCTGTAATGTTAGGACACTAAAATGACTGCTTACATAATTTGATCCATTGTGTATAAATATAGTGTGTGTGTGTGTATGCCAAAAAATGGATACGTATTTCAAGACAGTAAGAAACTGTATTAAAATTGCAATACTCAAGTGATCTTTGAGTTCTATAATTATAACAGATATAAGATACTATGTAATGATAAAATTTATTCAGTATATATTGAGTATTAAAACTGAGTAAAATTAAAATTGAGTAAAAAACTGTATTAAAATTATAATACTCAATATATACTAGTAACTTTTATCATTAGAGCGTATCTTATATCTGTTAAAATTGCGGAAGTCAAAGACCACTTGAGTGTTACAATTCTTATAGTTTCTGACTTTCTTAAATTAAGTATACATTTTTGACACCCTGTGTGGACTATATAATACATAAATATAAATAGATATACAGTCATTTGTAATTTGTCATTACATGGTGCAGCTGTTGTATGAACATCTTTAGAGGGTGTACTTACTCAAGCCTAGATGACATAGCCTACTTATATCCCTACGCTATATGATATGTCCTATAACACATAGGCTACGAACCTGTACATCACATTACTGTACTGAAAACTCCAGGCAACTATAACATAGTGGTAAGTATTTGTGTATTTTAACATATCTAAATACTAAAAAGGTATAGTAAAAATATAATACTAAAATCTTCTGGGACCACTGTCAAATATGTGGTCCATCATTGACTAAAAATATCATTACGGCGCATGACTGCATGTGTATATATATAGATAGAGATCTAAAATTTAACTACCTCCAACTCCCCATCATCTACAAAAGTAATATTAATAATAATGTAACTATTAAAACAAAAGATTATCCTTTATCTACTAAGTTAAGTTCATACTGCCTTAAATAGTGTCTGTGTACTACAAATGAAATCCACCAGACAATTCACTGTATTTCTTGGTTCAGAAAGACAGAGGTAGGTTACAATCAGTTACAGGTTTTTAAGATGGCTGCCCAGTTCAACATCTAGTTATCAGATTTGTAGCCATAATAATTCCATTTTCTTAGCATCCTCAGGAGTGTCTAGCCTCTAGGAAACTAAGATACAGAAACAAATGCATAAAAGACTGATGGATAAAACCAGAATGTGTTTGTTGATTTTAAGAAAGACACATGGCTCAGCGCCTGTGGCTCAAGTGGCTAAGGCGCCATCCACATACACCTAAGGTGGCGGGTTTGAATCCAGCCCAGGCCCTCCAAACAATGACGGCTGCAACCAAAAAATAGCCAGGCGTTGTGGCGGGCGCCTGTTGTCCCAGCTACTTGGGAGGCTAAGGCAGGAGACTCACTTGAGCCCAGGAGTTGGAAGATGCTATGAGCTGTGATGCCACGGCACTCTACCCAGGGGGACAGCTTGAGAATCTGTCTCAAAAAAAAAGAAAAAGAAAGACACATAACTAAAATACAAATGGAATATTCCCTCTCAATGGACAGATTTACAGGATATTTTAATCAGAGGATTACTGCTTAGCGATCATGGGAATAGAATAAGAGGAGTTAGCTGCTTGATCATAATGGCAGATGTCAGACAATTTGACATTCTGATGCCTCTATATTGACACTTGTTTTCAAGTGCCTGGGTGACCTCACTTCTGTACTGCCTACAGGTAATAGCCAGTGATGGCTTCTCTAGCTTGCTTTTCTCCTTGACTTACAGGGCTACCCACACCCTACGTGAAAGATTTTCTTTGCCAGACATGGTGGCTCACACCTGTAATACTAGCACTCTGGGAGGCTGAGGTGGGTGGATTGCCTGAGCTCACAAGTTTGAGACTAGCCTGAAACAGAGCAAGACCCCAGGCATTGTGGCAGGCACCTGCCATCCCAGCTGTTCAGGAGGCTGAGGCAACAGAATTGCTTGAGCCCAAGAATTTGAAGTTGTTATGAGCTGTGATACCACAGCACTCTGCCAAGGGCAATAAAGTGACACTCTGGCTCAGGAAAAAAAAAAAGATTTTCATTAATTAGTTGATACTAACAAATCAAGTTCCCTTAAAGTCTTTGCCTAGGAGAAAGACTTTCTCATTCTTTAAATGGACTAAGGTAATAATTTACCACTCCTCATTACCTTTTTAATATACAATAATTTCCTAATGAGATAGCAATTATAATGTATTTTATAATACATATAATTATATAAAATATATTATGTATTTTATAATATATAATACATAATTATACATAAATATGTGTGTATATAATATATTATGTAAAATATATTATGTATTTTATACATAATTATATATATGATATATTAATATATTATGTATTTTATAATATATATAATACATAATTATACATATTATACATCTGACTAACAAGTTCAACTCCCCCCAAAATCACTTCTTTCTTTTCTGTGAAAGCCATTGCACAAGGATTGCAAAAAATTGAGTTGTCGAGAGGACATGGTGGCTCACACCTATAATCCTAGCACTCTGGGAGGTTGAGATTGGTAGATTGCTTGAGCTCAGGAGTTTAAGATCAGCTTGAGCAAGAGTGGGACTCTGTCTCTAAAAATAGCCAGGCATTGTGGTGGGTGCTCATAGTCCCAGCTACTCAGGAGGCTGAGGCAAGAGGATCATTTGAGCCCAGGAGTTTGAGGTTGCTGTGATCTATAATAATGCCATGGCACTCTACCAAGTGTTTTAGACATGGTCTTTACCCAGAAATTTAAACAGAACTTCCCAGAAATGCATACCTTTACTTGTGGCATGTTCTCTTCAGAAATTATGAAATGAACTCTATTAACAGTTGACATTTATTAAGTGGTTGCTATATATCTGCCAGTGCTAAGCACTGTGTACGTATCTCGTTTTATTTTCCCAACAAACAGATAAGTGATATCCCCACCTATTTTATAGGACGTTGAGACTCAGAGATTCTCCAGGTTGCTCAACGTAAACCATAGGTAAACCATAGAAGACTGGGAATCACAATGTGAGGCCAGAGTTATACTCATAAACGGGAGAATGTTACTGAAAGCTCAGCACGTTGCTTGTCCCCAAAGCCACATCAGAAGAATAAGGACAAGAAGTTTGAGGGAAAGAAAAGTTTGTTGATTTGCTAGCAAACGAGGACGTTGGCAGACTCCTGTCTTAAAGTATCAACATGATGACTGAGCAGAAATACAGAGCTTTGAGGGGGGAGGAAGGGGGAGGCTCAGCTTCAGGCTCTTGCTGTAGTTAGTAGTTCTGATTCATCCCATGTTCTGATAAGATAATCTCTGCGACATCCACCCCAACAAGTCCTTTAAACCATCTCCAATGTGGTACAAAGAACAAAGGACAATCTCCTGCCCCTCCCAACCACTTCCCTGAGGCAGAGATGCAGGTTGTAATTCCCAAAAGGAGTGGGGGAGTTTTTAGAGAGTCAGAAAACATTTTTACTCTATTTTTGGCCACCAGCACCCCTGCACAGGAATATATCATCTTTTGCTATGAAATGTGGATTGCTGATGCTCCATTTTCCAAAAGGACTGGAAAACCAACTCAAGTGTTCTAGTTCTGAGGAACCCCAGTGGTTCTGATTCTGAACACACGATTATGCTGTTTCACCAATGCAGAGTAAAAATTTGATTCCAAAAGGTATACCTGCTATTTCACACCACAGGTTCCCTAAAGTAATTTATTTGTCCTTATGGGTTAGACAGACAGAACTGTAGGTGTCAAGCTGAGTTAATAGAAGACCAGATGTTGGTTGGCACAAACCCTGCCAACCAGCAGGAGAAATGAGGAAATTATGAGTTCAATAGGCATATTAGCCCAAAGATAAATGATGGGGCCCCTTAGAACCGAGGAAACTTGTGTCATTAAAAAAGTTTAGGGAAATCCATGTTTTGCATTTTAGAAAATATCCAATATAAACAGTTATCTTAGAATAGGAATACATGTCTGAAAATAAACCGCAGAAGAAATACGTATATATTGTTATCACATGCTCAGCAAGAAAACACTGCTAATTAAGTTCAGTGGAAAATTACTCATCTCATCCGGACAGTCATCTCTTCCTAAATACCTTTGTGTTGAAAGAAATCCTGTGGGTACAGCTCTGATATCTCTCTCCCACAAATTCACAAATACAGGAGTTACTTAAAACTCAGCTTACTATGGAAAATGATAAATACATTTGTATCAAATCATTGAGAAAAATAATAAGGTCTCCTCCCAAATACTCATGTTCTCCACAGGTGGTTGAACACTGAATGAGCCATTCACTGATGACCTCACATACTCCTAACACTCTGTTAAATTATTAGAATCTGAGTATGTGTTAGGAGGGCAGTTTCAGATCTAAGGGGGTAAGTGAGGATCCACACCCTCTTCCCTGACCACACACCTGGGCAGCTCTTATGGAATGAAGGAATCAGGATGGCAAGGTGAAGCGCCCCCTCCCCACCTACCTTCATTCCCTAAATTTCTAGCCACGCTACTTTCTTCCCTCGAGGCTGCTTCTCCTACCACCTCTCCATATATCTGAACTTTAAGAGGCCCAGGAGAAAGAAGAAATAAGACTTTAAATAATTTATTTGGAGAAACAGTCAGTGAAGAGGAACAAATCATGTTTCGCTAAAAGAACCGGGACCTTTGACACTCCCCTTTTCGCTCCAATACCTGGCGCTCTAGCCGGATTGCATTAGTGAAATTTTCATTTGATGGCATTTTAATATTCTGCCTTGATGACTTTTTAGCAACATTTACTTTCAGAGGTCTCGAGTGTTCCCTCGGAGGAAATGAAACATGTCAGAGCCCATTACAAAAATCAAAATTTAAATACCTCAACCACGTTAGGGCTTACACACAATCCCATCAGCGCTTAAGCTGGAACTCACAACTATTCATTCTCTTGCTCAATCAGTAATGAGTCCATTTGATGAAGCATCCCAGGCTCAGGCAGCACAACTTAGTGGTTAGTGATCTAACTTAACCCATTGATTGCCTAGCCACAAAGAATCAGAGCAGAACTTCATTCAGTTATAACAAGTAAATAGTCCAACAGGACCAAAGGAAACTCTTTTGTTTGGTTCTATTTTTTTTCACTTATATAAGAAGTAATTGCAATTTCCATTTTAAAAAATTGGGGAGAAATGGCAATATGACAGTTGTAGATTGTGTTCCATATTCTTATGAAATTACTGTGTGTCTATATATCCTGTAAATCTACTTGTTTAATTTTATCCACCGATAACATACTTACTCTATCCAGAGTGTTGTATATTGTAATCAGAGAGTCATTGGCAGCACTATTTTTGTTTGTGCAACATAGTCCCCTGACCCCCACAAGATATTTCACCATACTTCTTATAGCAAAGCATCTCCAGGTTGTGATCTGTCTACAGAATATTACATTCGCTTTGGCAACGGGGGGGGGGGGGGGGGGTTGGGAGGGCGGGCCCCAGAGGCGCTAGGACCTTGATGATGCAAACAAAGGAGTGTAAATTGTAAGTCACACACGTTGCTTTTGGACTCAGCAGTAAAAGC